>OZ018321.1:203939632-203952132 GCA_963969495.1 Ceratothoa steindachneri
TATCCAGTTCTATAGATAAAACTTGGGATATGTAAGTAATTCGAGATACACAGCTTTCGCTAGCTCCGCCTTAGGGGTGGATAACAATGAACTCAACAACTGTAGCTCATCCCACCGACGATTCTAGGCCAAGCCCTATATAAAATAAGCATATATATAGTGTGAGCAGCTCAGTTAGAATGATTATTGTATTATTAAGATTTAAGATTATTAGATTACTGTCGTTAAGAAGATTATCTCGTTCACGTTCCCCCTTTTAAATTCACCAAGTCTTGTCGCTCAGAATTTATTCTTTCGCGTTGAATATGTATAGACTGCTAGTCACCTGCAAAGTAATTTCGTGATGTGCCGCTTGTCCCGTTAATAGCCCAATATTTGAATAAAGTATATTTTTGTAACGTCCTTCTTTACCTCGATTTACCCTGAAACCTTCGGTAAGCCTAGCCAAAAATAAGAAGACAGAGAAGAAATCATCCTTTGAGTTAGATAATTAATTCTCCTTCACCATTTACTGGTCACCCCTCGAAAACTGGTGCCGCTATAAACTACCACCCCACCTATAAATTATTTTGTCAAGGAAAGTCATCTGAAGCCGATTCCAAAGTTCTCGCCAAATAAGGAATATTGGATCCAACTCCAAGATTCCATTTACTTTTGAGGAAATCTCCGATCACCATTTTCCCAGCCTACTAAGCACAAGGAGAGCCTTCTATTTTTTTGAGTCATAGCCTTGTGAATACAAAGCATTCACAGAGGAAGGAACCAGTCAGCTGGTCAGCCGAATAAAGAAACCCATTTGGCTGCCTCAAGAGTGGTACCAAAAATTCGGTAACGAATCACCTTTGGTAATCACATCACTCTCGAAGAGGCTTACCTCTTTTAGCCCCTCGACACCTCTAGAAATCTAAAACATATCGAAAATATTTATTTAAGTTATCCATGGAATACCTTTTTCTATTGTCACACACTTTCTCGATTTTTTTAGAAGAACAAATATAAATAAGTATTTTGCCGTTGAATATCTTAATCTCTGGTAATAAAAAATAAGACCATAATCGCGTTTATCGAGAGAAGATATTTTGGTTAAATTTCGAAAAATGCTTGCCTTCGATTTTTTGTCGGCTCTTTGTTATAAATATTTCTATTTAAAAAAAATGCCATATAGTGTATATCAAAGATAAAGATTGACTGTATATCAAAGATATACACTTAGAGTGGGTTCTGTTGCCAATGTAAATTCCTCTGTACTGTCTTGTATTTACAAGGCTGCGAATCCAAAGTAAAAAAGGGTCGCTTCTGCTTTAGTAGGCTGGGTAAATTGGTGATCGAAGCATCCTCAAAAGGTAAAAGGAATTTTAGAGCTGGATTTAAGGCGATACCACATTCAATTCTTGGACTTTATAATACGTTAGATTATCATATAAGAAATTAAAGATCATTAGAAGCCCTTTAATTTCTGACAAAATCATAATAACTTACAGCGCTAATTTTGAGATACACTGGGTTCTTTCAGAACCCCTTCCCCTTGAAACCTGATATCATATAAATGGCTATAGAATTACTAAAAAATAAGCAATTGAACTCAATTTACAACCAAAAGATCAACATATGATTTAGCTATCATTTGAAATCAGGTTTTCTTTAGTTCCATTAAAACCTATGTTAATGGTGGACTAAAACATATATTTTTCGAACAAGGTCAACTATAGGCTTTGTTCACAGTTGGAGGGGGGGGGGGAGGTGAATAGTAGGAGTGTTCTGAATGCCCTGCAATTTAGTTCAATCTATATTTGAATTATGCTATAAATATAAATCAGTTCTTAGGCGCCATTTATTTAGCAATTATAAAAAAATCGCATAGTATAGTTTTGCGTTTTGGTCACAAATCAACTTTAAAAATCTACGGAGAATTTCCACGAATGTATAAAATTTTGCATTATCATAATTTTTACTATGTTCTAGTCATGTTGCTAAAACAAAATATATAATATAAAAAAGTGCATAAAATTTGAAATAAAATGATATAAAAATAAACTTTAAATATCTACGAAAATTTTTTCACATATGTATACAATTTTAGATTATCTTAATTTTCACTATGTTCTAGTCTTGTTGCTAAAAAAATAATTATACCATAAAAAGTGCATAACATTAGCAATCAAATGATATATAAAAACAAAAAATGCGAATTTTGAACGAAACAATGTAAAAAGTAACTCAAGAAGAAATGTGTTATCCCTTTAAAGGTCATTATTGGGCGGGAGCGTGGACTTGTCTTCAAGGTAAGAACAGAAAATAGCTGGATGTCGATAATCTTTTCTTGATTTGATCTGATTTCACTTAGAAAGATAAAATATGAGGTGGGAGAAGTAATGAAGATAGGGGAGGTCAAAATCGTTAGACGAGGAAGGAAGTAGTAGAGATAAATGAATGGTGCCCGGTGATCGGGCCTTCTGCATTTTTGGTATTTTTGTCCAACTACGAAATCTTTTTTATTTATTTTGTGTTAGGTTTTGGTGTCCCACTGCGGGATCATTTTATTTTATATATATATATATATATATATTAATTTATTATATATATATATATATATACGAGTATGTATATTTTATTATTTATTTATTTTTTGAAAATTTTGTTTGTCCCAATACGGGATCTTTTGTCTTATTTGTAGTTTAATTATATTCTTATTTTATTTTTCGAGTTATTTGTATTTAGGTATAAGTGCAATCGTTCTGGTGTTGGGAAGGTAGTTTATAAATCTACCTCCTTCTGCTTCTGGTTCAAGGCCGTCCAGGGTCTCTCTGGGGAGAATTGTTTCTAGTCTTGGCCATATGTCTCGTCCTCGCTTGTAAAGGAAGACGTTGATCAGATCAATGCCAACCTCTTCATGGAGGCTCCTCGAGGTCCGGAACTCTTGCCATCTTGGGTTTGTGATAAAACAGAGTCCTCGATTTTGACCCGCTGAAGTTTTGACTTGTTGCTGGATGAGGATGCATTGATCGGTATAGCAAGATATACCAGTTTAGATCCTACTAAAGTGGTGGATAGTTTCTTTTTATTTGCTTATATAAAGTTTCTAAATCTTCGAATTTTCTTCACTACTGTGTTTGCCATTCCAAGCCTTGTGCCAATGTTTTAGCTCATGCCCGTGATGGCAAGCTTAAAGCCGTGTCTCCCAATCGCGGTCGCTTTGAATTTTGTGATTTTGGTCTGGATTTTCCAGCGCTTTTCAAAGCTGCAGATCCTTTCAGGTTCCGCAGCCGTGGTTCTGGCCATTATCCTTGCGGATTTTTGTCCGACGAACCACGATTTGGGTGACATCCTCTGCGTAATGGATGTTGAGCGTTCTTCTGTCTATAGGTTTAGGGATATCTCTCATGAAGATGGTGAATAGAGTGAGGATGAGGCATCCTCCTTGCGGGAAACCGGACAGGAGGTCGAAAAGCCTTCCCTGTGTGCTCCTCGAAGACAATGACAGCTTGCCTGCCAGTCAGGTAGCTGCAGAGGATTTTCTTTCGAAATGACGTGAGTCTCAGTATCGAGATTTTGTATTTTAGGCCATGGATCCAGACTTTATCGAAGGCCTTCTTTACATCATAACAGACGACGTCGATCCAGCACCCATTAACCCGCCCTGTTGCTGCATGTTAAAGCATGTGGGCCATGGCTGTCTCAGTGCTGCGATGTTTTCGAAATCTATGTTGTTCATCGTTCAGCAGAGAATGGTCCGATAGGTGTGTAGTTAGCCTGGTGATAATATTCTTCTCGAATACCTTCCCAACGGTCTCTAACCATGACATAGGCCTAAAGTTCATGACCTGGCTCGCAGATTTCCCAGGCTTTGGGATGAATATAATCTTTAACGTTTTCAGGCCACCTGGGAAGTATCTCATTGCCAGGGACGCGTTGAACAAGTTCAGCAGTCTAGCCGGAGTCTTTCAAGGGCCTCTTTCAGGTGCCTGATGCTGATTTAGCTGAAGCCTGGTGCCTTGGGTCGAAACGATGAGATAGCCTCCCACAATTCCGCACTGGTGATGATATTTCCTTCCTGTGAGTTATCATGAAGACGAGTAAGGTTCGCGGCTCTGCCTTTTCTTGGACATTGGACAAAATAAGAGATGAAATATAGTTAGAATTAGAAAGAGAATAGTAAGAGAGTAAAGTGGTTAAAGGGTGAGTTTAAAGAATAGATGATGTGTAGGAGAAAGAATAAAAAGATCCCTGGTGAAAGGGTAGCTCTGTCAATGTGTAGTTTTGTGTGTTTTTTTGTGGTTGTTTAGTATTGTTTGATAAACTATGAATTATAAATCCATAGTTTATATAATTAAATTAAACATGGTTAATTCAATTATGATTTCGATCCTATTGATCGATTAATTGCTTTAGGCATTCAAGCCTTTATTTTTGGCGGGGGTTTTATTTCCGCTATGACTTTAGTAAAAAGTTTTTGAAAAGTTTTTGGTTATCATTTTAAATGGATTTTTTAAAAGTGAATGTGAAATTATTTAATCTTGCGTTTTGCAAGTGGTTTTTAATTTAATTTGAATATGCTACTTACTCTACATATATTTTTTTCTACTTAACCATAAGCGATACAAAATTGATCAATCAGCATTAATAAAATTTTTAAGGGTAAGCATACATTCAAACATAGGCGCTACAAAAGTGACCAGTTAGCCCTCTTAGGCCCATATAATCAATCAAATTGCTACCTCTACGTATGAGCTAGGTAAATTCCTAAACAAAATATTAACTTCATACGTGCCTAACAAATACAGCTTCAAATCCTCGGCCGATTAATTGATATCATTCGATCCACTGAAAAGGTAAGCAGCAGCAGTTTATAGGGGTGACCAGTATAAGGGGAAAGTGAAATAATGAAGCTGACTCCCAAGATGATTTCTTCACTGTGTTCCTATTTTGGCTGGGCTTACTGAAAGTTTCAGGGTAAATCGAGGTAAAGAAGGACGTCGAAAAAATATATATTTTATTCTAATATTGGCTTATAATGTGGAAAGCCGCACATCACGAAGTTACTTTGCAGGCGACTAGCAGTCTACATATATATATTCAACGCGCAGTATTAAATTCTGGAGCGACAAGACTTGGTAAATCTAAAAGGGGTTCCGTAAACGCTAATACGGTATGAAAATTCCTTAATACTAATTATAATACTTGATTCTTAACTATTCTATTATTCTTATTGCTCGCCTATATATACGGTTTCATTTCCAGGGGTGCGTGGCCTAGATTCCACCCCTTAATGGCGGAGTTTTGATCGGCCGTGTCTTATAATTTACTTACATCTTCCAGCTAATGCTAATTTTATCTCTATTCTATGACTCGATTTCACATATCTGTGTTACAATTTCCTTTGGTTGGACTTTGTGTTTACTCAGGTGTTCCGTAGACTCCCGTCTTTCGAGAAATCTATTCCGAGACGTGAAATGTTTATTTACGCCTTGTCTTATTGACAAAAGTGATTCTGACCTTTCTCACGTTCGTACATTGTTTGTCTCGCGCTCACTTCCAACGGTCGCTTGTCTTCTTATAAATATATATATATATATATATATATATATATATATATATATATATATATATATATATATATATATATATATAAAATATAGAATCCACTTGGATTGGGCAGCAACCCACTGGTTCCTTACCTTAAACCTTAAATCTCTCTCTCTCTCTCTCTCTCTCTCTCTCTATATATATATATATATATATATATATATATTAACAAATATGTCACATTCATAGATGCAAATTATTCTATTAATTCTCAATTCCTTATTCCAATTTTAGACATTTATTTTATATGAGTGGATTATATTGGGATTTAATAAGACCACCGCGCGTCCATTTTGTGGAAGTGTTTTCTGGGCCTATTGAATCTTGCAATTTGCTGCCAGTAGCCTACCTATTACATAATCCGATCCCTACACCACTACCGCTAAGAAAATAATAGCCTCTATGGACGTAGAGTCATTGTTTACGAATATATCAATCACCGAAATGATAGACATAATATTAGAACACATTTATGACCAAAATGATTGCCTCCCCTCCCTCAGTTGGGATACCAAAGGCAGACATGAGGAAACTCTTATAAATCTGCACTTCAGAAGCTCCTTTCTACGGATCTAATGGAGGTATGTAAAGTAAAGTTGAAGGAGTCGCTATGGGCTCTTTTTGGGAGTTCTCTTTGCTAACTTCTATATGGGAGAGGTCGAAGAAAGGGCTTTCTCAAGAGTACCCAAGCCCCACATCTACTGCAGATACATAGACGACATTTACATAAATGTACAAACAGAAGAGGAAATAAATAACCTGGAAAGAGCCTTTAAATAATGTCCTTCCCTCAACTACACCATCGAAGAAAGCCAAAACAACCGATTACCATTTTAAGACCTCCTTCCTATCAATATTAATGAAACAATAACGACCAGATTACATGTTAGAGCCACCAATCTGGGAATTTGCAGGAATGCATACAGCGAATGCCCTAAACGCTACCGAACAGCCTAATCACATCGTATATTAATCGTGCCTTCACCCACTGCACTACACGGAAGGATACACATAATGAAATTGAGAGAGCCGCCTAGGTACTCGTTAACAACGGATTCTCTAATAAAGAAATACAGACAGCTAAAGGATTGAAATGGACCGATCGTATCTGTCAAAACACCAGAAGAACCAAAATACAGTCAACGGAAACACTATAAAACTCTTTTAAAAAAAACTATGAGCAGAGAACACCATGCAGACGAAAGAGCAATCAAATACATTATTTACCGAGGAATAAAACCCACGAATGCCCCTCCAAAAAATCGCACTAACCATGCACTATCAAAATAGACTGACATCAACACTTTTCATGAAAAATAGCCCCAAACCTCTACTTCAACTCAAACAAAGGACCCATATGATGAATAAGTACAGTGCACATGTACCTTCGGAGACTGTGAGCTCTTACCTAACTCGTATATCGGAAACCACAACCACACTCTCAAGAAGAATATCATACCACCTCAACAATGGTGCACCTAAAAACCAAACACAAGAAATACATGGAACTTGCCTTAACAGAAAAATTATGTAAGAAAACAAATAACTTTAGTCTATGTCCCAACAGACGCCAAGTGCTCCTTCTTGAAACAATATATATTCAAGAAAACCAACCAAGTCTAAATATACAATCTAACTCCCATGAAATCGTGCTAACTCTAAGACGAGAAAATCGAGGGACTAGGTACATTTCGGACAGCTGTCTCTAGCCACTAATCATCTTTGGCAAGCGATCGGTAAAGTAGGCAAGGTAAATAACATGATGGTTATACAGCAATACGGTTGACATTAAGAGTGCAAGGGGTGGGCAAGCTTGTTTCAGGATGGAGCTGTATGTTTTTTTGTCTTAGTGACAGTTTCAGTTATGCGCACCCGTCTGTGGTCATTCCCACCTTGAATAATTTTAATTTTGTTATTTATCATTTCTCGGCGACGGTCGTCCGGTACTTTTCAGTTTGGAATTTGATGGTTCCGTCTCTAAGATGTGCTATTAGCCGCCGAGACACGGCTGTAGAAATCATCATAATGTACGAGGAAGTGCGGTGCTCACATTCAATGACGTTGCAAGTATACAAAAGCTTACATTCCTGCCAGTGGTCGTCGGAAGAAGGCAGCTGTTCTTGGTGACGCGAGCGCGAGTTTTCGTAGACCTGTAATGAATTATTAAATTAATCTTTTTTATTGGGTCAGTGGGAGTGACGTTACGGTGAATAATGGCTTTGAAAACTTTCTCATCTTCTCTATATCCCATGTCCATGAATGCTTTGTATTAAAGCTCTATTGTACTTTGGTGTGATTCCATCTTCTGCTTTGTGGTATTATCAATCAACCGTGGCGGGTAGCCATTGCTGATGAGCAGCTAAGAAATTCTTTTTAATTCTGCATCAACCGCCATCCAGTTAGAAGATTGAGAGAAGGATCTGTTGAGGACGGCTTTGAATCAGGAGTTTCTATTCTGATGTGGACATTCAGAGGATCCGCTCATGCAGAAGCGGAGATTTGTGTGTAGCTTTAACTTAAAATTCAGTCATGAAACGAGTTTATTGAGAATGGACAAAGAGGTCGATAAATGGCGACGTAGGTTTTTTCAATTTCATAGGCTCGTAAAGTTGAGTGATGAATTTTCCTTGAATGTTTGGATAAGTATAAGGATAAGGACAAGGTCATCTGCATTTATAAAGACGTGATCAATAAATCGGATGAAAAAAAGTGGTTTCAAAGAGCTTGAAGTTCAAACGTATGATGGTGCAAGTGTTATGACAAGGGTTAAATAAAAATATCCTACTACCCTTTGAGATTTGTTCTCGAATAACATAAACAACTTATTGACTTATTCCAAATCATCATTGACACCTGCAGCAAATGAAACACTGTTGTATTCCAAACAAAAAGATTGTGAATTCAGCTTTTTGTTAAATGTATATGGCGATATTTTTAATTACACAAATGCCATTTAGTATGATTCCATCTTCTGCTTTGTGGTATTATCAATCGACTTTTGCGGGTAGCCATTGCTGACGAGCAGCTGAGAAGCTCTTTTTAATTCTGCAGCAAAAAATGTTATAAACATTTTTAATGTAAAAGAGAGGAGAATCGAATTAACATTTAAATAAAATAGGTAAGATTATATATTTTCAAGTATCATTAAATTTCGCTTTTTAGATGTTATATATTTATTTCTAAATTTTATCACACATACGAAGGGCGGTCAATAAGTTTTGCGATTCAGATATATGGAATCGAGATATGAGGAAAAGTTTTCTATTATTTTTCAATATAACTACCCTCGACTTTAATGCACTTGCGCCACTTGTCCCTGAGGCTTCAAATTCCCGACAACCAGAAATATCCCAACTGCTGTTCAATCCACTCCTGGACGGCGAGCTGGACATCTTCATCGTCCCCAAACCAGCGTCCACGCATGGCAGCCTTGAGCTGGCGGAATAATAATTAGTTGCTAGGGGCCAGATCTGGACTGTAGGGGAAATAGTTGAGCTCCTCAAACCCGCACTCGCGCAGGGCAGCTTGTGCAATTCTGGCCTTGTGGACAGGGTCATTGTCGTGGAAGAGCAGGACACCTCGTGTCAACTTGCCGCGCCGCTTCTGACGGATGCACTTCTTCAACCTAGCCAGTTCCTCGATGTAATATTGGCCTGTGATGGTCCTTCCACGAGGCGCATAGTCCACCATAAACACTCTCTCAGAATCCCAGAAGATGGTGGCCATGATCTTCCCGGCTGAGGGTTGGGTCCGGAACTTGATGGGGGTTGGAGAGCGTCTGTGCTTCCAGGCCATGCTTACGAGTTTGGTCACGGGATCCCAGTGATGCACCCACGTCCCATCACCTGTCACTATGCGTGACTCAAATCCCGCCGGGTTTTGGTTGTACAGGAGCAGCAGCTCCTCCGAACTTTGACGACGTTGAAGTCGACAATGGGGCGTGAGGTTTTGTGAGGTTTCTAGGGACCCAACGGGCAGAGACCTTAATCTTGGCAGAATTGTCATGGATGATGTTAGTAACACTTCCATATGATATTCCAAATTCTCACTCGATTTATTCGACCTTTACCCGTCGATTTTCGAGGATCATCCTCTCCACACGGGCTACATTGTTCTCGTTGGTCACGTCTGACGGGCGTCCTGGACAGGGGTCATCTTCAAGGGACTTACGACCATATGGCGGAACTCCCTATTCCAGCGAGCAATGGTTGCATATGAAGCGGCGGTGTCGGTGTACACTGCAACCATGCGTTCATGGATCTCTTTTGCATTCTTGCCTTCCTTGGTCAAATATTTGATCACTGCGCGGCGCTCAACCTTCTTCAATGTTGAAAAATTTGTGACTTAGGATCTGCGATCAGCTCCTGGTTTTTAAATAGACGAGGCAGGAGCGTGCAAGTGCAGGTCCTGACTTGTCATAACTTGTCCTAACACCCCCACAAACAGCCATCCCCCTTCCTCTGTTTTGCTCTACCAATTCGCAAAACCTTTTGACCGCCCCTCGTATATGTCTGTGTTCGAATAGCTGATAAGGTTGGTCTAATTTGTAATCCAGGCTTAAGTGTTTTAAGGAGACCATAGAGAATACCTGAGCCAGAGGCATGAAGATTATTAAATGCGTACTCTAATAAGTGAAGATGTTTAAGCTTCCGTAAGAAAGCTTATACCTATTTT
This sequence comes from Ceratothoa steindachneri, assembly GCA_963969495.1. NCBI lineage: Eukaryota > Metazoa > Arthropoda > Malacostraca > Isopoda > Cymothoidae > Ceratothoa > Ceratothoa steindachneri. Next base: position 203,949,890 of record OZ018321.1, read on the forward strand.
CGTAAGTTCAATTCCTTTAAAATTGTGGACCCTATTTTTCCTTTTAACGATTTAAAAAATACTGAAAAATCTTTTCCTTCCTAACTTAGTTATATGTAAACCTGACAAAGGCAAATGTGTTGTTTTGTTAGATAGAGATTTTTATGTTGACAAAATTCTGACCATACTTGGAGCCTCAACAAAATTACTTAAACTCAGGGATAACCCTTTTAAATTAATCATTAAATTGTACGAACATCTAGATGGGGTTGGAATTGGACTTCCTATAGGCCCCTCGTTGGCAAATGTTTTTATGTCTTATTATGAAACACTTTGGCTCGATGATTATTGCCCCATTAATTTTCGAACTTTTTTTATATAGGCTCTATGTAAACAACATTTTTTTATTATTTAGACATGTCACATTGTACACTTTTCTCAATTATTTAAATTCGAAGCACTCAAATAATAAATTATCTTGCGAGCTCGAAAAAAATAATAGCATATCGTTTCTTGACGTGAAGATTACCTGAGTAGACAATCACTTCACGACGAATGTTTACCGAAAACCCACTTTTTACAACCTTGGTTTAAGTTGTTTTATCTTCTGTGATTTTAAATTCAGAATTAATGCCATCCATACTCTCCTCCATCGAGTATATAACTTGTGTTCAACTTTTCCAGGCCTACATTTAGAATTCGAATTCTTAACAAAATTCTTTGCCTCTATTGGCTACCCCAAATCCCAATTTCATAGACAAATTAGTCTGAACCTCAATAAAAAATACTCGACTCTGCTTCCACTACAAATTAAAGATCTTCTTTTCCTTACCTTAGTTTGGTTACCAATCCGAAAAACTCAAAAAGAGTTGTTAAAACTATAAAATTCAGCCTATCCTCAATTATTACCATCTATTGTTCTCATTAATGACTTCAGATTGGGATCATTATTTAAGTTTAAAGATCAACCACTTACCAATATGTAATCTACAATTATATACGTTTTTCGTTGTACGTGCAGTAGCACTGTATCATATGTGGGGGCAACAAGTCGTACGCTTTACTCCCGCTTCATGCAGCATATCGGTAGATCTGAAAGAACTGGACTACACCTCTCAAAACTTGATCCATCCCCAATTCGAAACCATACTCGTATGTCACAATGTGGCTCTAAGGCTACACTCGAGAAGTTTACGATACATAATGCGGTAAGAAACATCTCGGACTTTTACCTGCTAGAGTCAATTTATATTACAAGACTTCAACCCAGTCGAAATAATAACACATTATCTGTCCCATTAAATATAGTCGCTCATTAAGAAACATGCTAATTTGTTAAACTTTAAATTGTTTTTATTTGCAAGAATAAAAAAACAATTACAATTATTTTCCTTCCTATTTTATATAAATTCCCTCGTTGATTTTTTTCGTATTTCCAATGTAATCAATTTGTTTCAAATTTAGTATTCATGTTTCACAGTTTTATTGCATGTGTTAACATTTTAGCTATATATTCAAATCTGTATTTTGTATTGTTTCTTTAGCACTGATGATGGGATTAATTATAATCCTGAAACGTTTGAAATAAATGTTACGAGGTATCTACGGCTCTGCGTTGGTCATCCTGTTTATATATATATATATATATATATATATATATATATATATATATATATATATATATATATATATATATATATATATATATATATATATATATATATATATATATATGAATAACGTTAAAGCCACGAGGAAAATGAAACAACGGAGAACTGCGAGGCCTTTCGACTAATGGTCCTTTACTAAGCAGACTAAAAGACAGGGAAAAAGAGAAAGATATTTATACACCTGATTAATGAAAATATGGGATATAAAGATTAAAGGGGGTGGGATTAGCAGATACCTGGAACAATCCTATTAACGAGATAAGCCGTCAGGTAAAAAAAAAAAAAAAAAGTTACGGGTTACAAAAGAAAGGGAGGGGGGGGGGAGTGTTTAGGAATCGCATATGCAATATGAAAACAACAAAAAAAAAGTTTACACATGATAACTAGAAGAGATGACAAAAGAAAAATATGAGGAAAGGTTTTTTTATATAAATAAGCTAAAATAACATCTAGGTGGTAATCATTAATTCAGAAATTTTATCTTTAAAATCATTCTTAAACATTCTTTTGATACAAGGGTCCCAAAAATACATTCCAGGGCTGAAATTCAAATTCGAAGTCAGTTGTATAAATGCCGATTCTAAAAGATTTCGT
>OZ018321.1:203954632-204035549 GCA_963969495.1 Ceratothoa steindachneri
CTTTTTCTTTCAGATTATACAAATATTGTTCATAATCTTCTTTGGTATCGAATCTTATTTCCCCCCATCTAAAGATCACATTTAGACATGAGTTTCATGCAGGTGTCAATGTAAGTACAGCTGCAAAATCCATGCAGAGCACTTATGGGAAAGATGCAGTAAATGAAAGAAATTGCAGTAAGTAATTTTCTTGTTTTCGCAGTGGGGATTTCAGTCTAATGAAAAGGAGCAAAATGTCATCCTAAAAACTTGATTCCTAGGGATTTGAAGCTGTTGTCACAGCAAGTTGCACTACAACTACTAGAACTCGCAAAACAATTTAACGTAACCACCCAACTGTCCTTAGCAAACTGAAAGGGTTTGGAAAGATTTCAGTGATTATAAAATTGGTCCTGCGAACCTGCAAAAGCGCTTTTCTTGCTGTCATTCTTTGCTTTCACGCCACCTGACACTACATTTGGGCAAACTTGTTACTGGCGAAGAGAAGTGGATCCTTTAAACGCGGCCGTTCGTGGATCAGTCGAGGAAGGAGAATTTCTCAACAACTGAGAAGATGACTTCATCCATAAGAGATCATGTTGAGTGTATGGTGGGATATTGAAGGAATCGTTCATGATGCCCGTCTTCACATAGCTTGAATGGCCCAAGGCCTCTTGGAGCAGCTCGGTTGGGAAATATTGCTTCCTCTTCCATAGTCTCCTGACCTCGCTCCTTCTAATTATTACTAGTTTAAGGGATTACAAAACCATTTAGATAATCTTAGGTTAGCATCAAGATAAGAAGTTGAAAAAGGTTGGATTCGTATTTTACATCAAAACCTAAAGAATTTCACAAACGTGGCAATTTGTAGCCTATTGACCAATGAAATATTGTTATAGAGAGTTTCTCATAAGTTTTTCATTTTTATTATGTACCTTAAAATTGGACTTTACTTTTGTTACATTTTGATATATATATATATATATATATATATATATATATATATATATATATATATATATATATATATATATATATATATATGCAACAAAGCCTACAGGGAGAATTAATAGGAGAATTCCTATAATATGTCGTAGGATGACCCTTGGCTTTGATCACTCTACGCTTTGACACCCTTTTAGTAGCGGTATGCTTTAAGGGGCGTGAGTTACTTCTATGATGAAGTAGGCTTTGTTCTAAGAGTGCTATTTTAGTGGTTTAGTCCTTAAGGAAGAGCTATTTTTAAACACATAAGGATAAGAGGAAACACCGGAATCTACCAAAAATAAACATGTATTTTAAATTAAATATTACAAACCAACATTAAAAACATTTCTATATTTGGCCTCAAAGATTTTCTATGACAAAACATAAACAAGTAGGCCTCCAATAAACAAACCAATTGCCAATTAGTATTTTTATCACGACCCTATTTGTTTAGCATAAAACATTAAATTAAGGTACTGTCATCTACAAACACATATTACCTCGGTTCAAGAATAATGGTTTCTACTCTCCTTTAAAACGTGGGACGTACTAAACTTCTACTATCGCAATAGATATATAAATGTTATTGTTAACTTACGGGTGGGTAACAGGGATTGCCGGATGTCGCTGGAGGACTTATCTCTCGCTTTGAAGTGGTGTGGCCGCTGGTTGAAATTTTCGAGGAGGGAATGCTTCTTAAACGTAATTAAAGAACGGGAGCTCGTTGGGGCAGGGTTCTTCTCCCCTTACTCTTACGGTGCTTGAGATGTGAGAATCACTCGAGTGTGAGCGGCTTTGCTTTTCTTCAGTCGGACTTCTTTGCAGACGGAAACGGCTTCTTCGGTATGGCACCGATATAAAACTTGACTATTTAGGTTAATACGGCCCTGAAAGGGGGGGATCGATTTTCTCAATCTTATCCTATCGTTTCTCACGGAAATAGTCTTGTATGGCTGAAGGATCGATCTTTACGAACTAATCTTTCTTCTGGCGAATCGACTTCTAATAATCTTCTTGTCTAGCCGATTGCTCGATCTTCACGACCTAATCCTACTCTGGCGTATCGACTTCAGATAATAATCCTCTTCTCTTTCTTTGCGGGGCTTATATATAGGCGGATTGCCGCCCCATCTAAAGGGGGAAGTGACCAGGCCACAGATGCAAAAGGGGGGGGGGAGCGAATGGTGAGTTAGCATCTGGGGAGAGCGAGAATTCCTGAGGTGGCACTGGGGTGCCCAAGTCAGCTCGCAAATTATAGGCTCGTAACCGCACCGCTACTTGGCGTGCCTTCTGACTCGCACCGTTTTTTTTCCTAACCACGGGTTTATGGGTCTCGTAGGTCATGCGATCGTTAGAGCGTCGTTTAAGGACCTTAGGTGGTCGCCTTCAAACATATGTTAGCTCCAACTGCCCACAGCGGCGAGGAGATCACACATGGTAAGCATTTTCGCCGGCTACCTTTCCCACGCTTCTCCTCATGAAGGGAGGGGGGCTTGAATGTACCTATACTCCTCCAGGAGGCTTAATGGAGCCATTTCTCCACATCTACCTCCATTCTTAAGAAAATAACGGGAGAGGGGGGGGGGTTCCAATCCGACGCTTACAATAATATACATGGGTAACTTACGGAACATTATATTATACAATAAATTCTAGTTCACTCGGGAATGCCTCGATAACATTTCACCTGACCTTACATTAATTCCTATATTACTGTGCCATCTTAGGATTTTTTTACCTACCACTCGGGTTACTCGCCCCTACTTACTTACAATTCTACTGATTTACACTTAACTTTGCTATAATACAATAGTTGGGCTGCTCCTTAATCGTCGACAGGGTTCCGACTTAACGAGTCGGCCATACAATTGTTGGACCCTTTTATGTAGTGAATGGAGTACTGGTACTCCATCAAGAGTAAACTCCATCTCAGGAGTCTTCCATTCTTAAACTTATTTTTACCTAAGTATGACAACGGTTTATGGTCGCATTCCAACTTGAACTCGCGCCCTATTAGATAATATTTGAATTTACCTATGGACCATATTATGGCCAAAGCTTCGATTTCGATAGTAGCGTATGCTTTTTCTCCACTTAACAGTTTCCTACTGACATAAGCTATGGGATAGGCTGTTTCGTCATCTTCGTATTGAAGCAATACTCCGCCTAGCCCGTCCCGACTAGCGTCCGTGCGAAGGCCGAAGATCTTGTTGGGATTTGGTAAGCGAAGAGTGGGCGCAGTTACGAGTTTTCCTTTTAGAACCTCCAACTGAGTTATTGCATGGGGGTTCCACGTGACAGGGTCTGACGCTGTCTTTTTTAACAAATCATTCAGTGGGGCCGCAATGGAAGCGAAGTGTGGTACAAAACGCCTATAGAACGAGGCCGCTCCCATAAACGATCGGAGTTGTTTCTTTGTTTTCGGCCGGGGCATCTTGACTATGGCGTCCACTTTTTCTTGCTGGGTAGTCAAGTGTTTTTGTCCTATTTTGAATCCCAGGTAGTCAATGGATTCGTAGGCAAAATAACACTTGGTCGGCCCGGCGGTTAGACCTTGCTCCTTCAATTTCTCCAGCAATGAGCGTAATGCTTGTAAGTGTGACTCCCATGTACGGGTAGCTACGTACACGTTGTCGAAGTAAAACGACACGTCGCTTAGTCCAGCGATAATTCGCCTCATCATCCTATTATAATTGCTACCGGCTGTAAGTAGTCCGAAGGGTAGCCTGGTAAACTGTAACAGACCTCTCTCGGTCGCAAAAGCCGTCAGTTTTTTGGACTCCTTAGCGAGAGGTATTTGATAGTACGCTTTACATAAATCCAATTCGGTGATGAACTTAGCGTCTTCAAATAAATGGAGATTTTGATCTATTAGTGGGATGGGCTCGGCGTCGAAAACGGTCACTGAATTCAATTTTCGGAAGTCCACGCACATCCGATATGATTGATCAGGTTTCTTAACCATTACTATGGGGGAGCAATAATCGGACTCCAATGGCTCTAAAATTCCCAATTTTAGTAAATTCCGGACTTCCTTATTGAAGGCTTCTCGTAGGTGGATTGGTAAAGGATATGGTTTGCTCCGAACCACTGAATTAGTTTTTAGTTTTATTTCATGGAAAAAATCCTTGGCACATCCAGGGTTTTCAGAAATGACTTCTGGGAATTCCATGAGCAAGTTCAACATTTCCGCTTTTTGTTGAATTTCTAAGTGGGTGATTTATCTTTAAATCCACCTGAGGGTCTTCCGGGGTAGGTGAGAGCGAGGGAAGTTCGTATTCCTCGTCTTGTTCCACACACACGGTGTGTATGACTTGCAGGGGCGTAACCGGGTAAACGGCATCCATCGGTTCTTCTTCGTCTAGAAGGGTAATATTCTTTATGCACGCGCGGCGGTGATATTTTTTTAGCATGTTTATGTGATAGGTTCTTCGCCCTGTTGGGGTATCTATCAAGGAATCGACTGGACCCCGTGCCTCGATTACTTCAAACGGTACCTTCCACTGGGCCCATAACTTATTATTTTCGGTCGGGAGTAATAATAAGACTTCATATCCTGCCTTTAATTTTCGAGCCTTTGCTTTCATATCGAAATAGTCCCGGTATTTGGCTAAATTTTTCTCGGCGTTCTCTCGAGCTAAGCCAGAGCAGTATTCTAGGCGCTCGCGCATATCCATCACGTAGGCGTAAGACGATTTGATTTCTTGCTCGACCTTCGCGTTGGAAAATAATTCCTTAAGAATACTCATAGGACCTCGCACATTTCTCCCGTATAATAGCTCAAAGGGCGAGAATCCCAACGTCCGATGAGGTATTTCTCGGCAGGCGAAAAGGGCAGCAGGCAGGTATCTGTGCCACTGTGTAGGGTTGTTTTGACACAACTTCTTCAATATATTTTTGAGAGTCCCGTTTAATTTCTCGCAGATTCCGTTAGCGGCTGGATGAAATGGACTCGTAAAAATTGGCTTGACTAACAGAAGTTTGTTAAAATACTCCATCAATTCTGAGGTGAATTGGCGCCCTCTATCAGATAAAATTTCTTTAGGCAGGCCTACTCGTGCAAAAATTGAAATTAATGCTTCCGCGCAGGAAATAGTGTCAATCTTCCGTAGGGCCACGGCATCTGGGAACCGGGTGGCACAATCCACTAGGGTGAGGATGTAGGAGTGTCCTCCACTTGAAGGGGGGTGAATTGGTCCCACCAAATCAATTGCCACTCGAAAGAATGGTTCGGTTATAACGGGCACCTTTTGTAAGGGAGCGGGAGGTACCCGTCCTCTGGAGGGATCCTTCTGACACACGTCGCATGATCGGCAATAGGCCACAATTTCCCTGGCGGCCTGGGGCCAATAAAAGTGTCGGAATATCTGCTGCGCCTTTTTGTTGTGCCCAAAGTGTCCGGCTAATATTCCATCATGCGCGGTATTCAAAATTCTTTGCGTGTATTCTTGAGGTACACACAGTGCTTTCTTGTTCTCCTTATCCTCCTCGCTGATAGTACGGTAGAGAAGTGAGTCTTCTACGATATACTGGATAGGCTTCTTTCCTTTCACTTGGAGAATTTCACCTTTAATAGCTTTCTCCCATAGAGGTTTAAGAGTGGGGCATTCCTTCTGAGCACTGGCGAAGGAAGTCAATTTGAACCCATTGTCTTCGAGGGTAATCCCCGGGGTCAACTTAGCAGGTTGCTCTTTCCTCTGGGCTTCTTGTGCCCGGGTGACTACTTGTTGGGCCACTTCTTGCTGGGGAATTAGGGGGTTTTGTCCGATTAGTACTGCGCAGAACTTAATCGGGGCTACTACCACGTCCGTCCAACCGGTGAAATATCTGCATTGTATATGACATCTCACGACGGGGAATCGATTGTCGCGTCCTAAAAAGTCGTGGACGATTGCGAATTTCTTATGGGCAGGGTTTACTGGGGGCAGCAACTTGTCGGATACCACTATGCACGTGCATCCGGTGTCTCTGACTAAAGTGGATACTCGGCACCCATTAACAGTGCCCTCTTCAAATTGTAGGCCGCCTGGCGAACTTTTGTTGAAAAGAAAGTTTACCTGTTGCTGGGGCCCTTCGGATGTTGGCGCGGGGACGTAGGACGAATCAGCTTGTCCTGCTGGGATCGCGGCAGTCAGGTTTTGCACCTGTTGTCTCGAGGTCTCCCTCAGTCGGGAGTTCTGTGGGCACTGGAAACTCAGGTCACCTATTATCCCGCAGGTATAACAAGTGACGGGCTTCCTGGGATACGTGCCGGTATTAGGGTATGATCCTTGAGGAATCCTAACTTCTTTTTGATTTTTTTCTCCTCCAAAATTTGGTTTATAAGTTCCTTTTGCTGCTGCGAACTTAAAGGGCTTCTTCTGTAAATGCCTGGGTGGCGGCCCATTTTTCTTTGGGAAGGGAGCCTTCTCTTTCTTGTACTCCCTAGGATATCACCGATGATTTACCGCGTGGAGGTCAGCCTCGTCCAGGCACTCGTTGAAGGTAGAAGCTTTTCGGTCCTTAACGAATGCACGGATTTCCTGGGGTAGTGTACTTAGTAACTGATCTCTAAGCATGAAGTCGACGACCGCAGCGACTTCGTTCTCTACCCCTTCTGACTCCATCCAAAACTGTAGGCTTCGACGAAGCTCAAAGCCAAAATGTTTGTATGTTTGTCCAGGTCTTATACGAGACTGCCTGAACTTCATCCTATATTCTTCCGGGTTAAGGTTTGTTGCTGAGAGAAGTTCGGCTTTGAGAGTGAAATAGTCCACAGTCGCTTCTGAGGGTAAAGATACGAATATCTCTCTCATCCTACGATTGAGTAGCGGTAACAGTCTGGCGACCCCATCTTCTTCTAGGTCCCAATTATTGACTTCAAATATTTTCTCAAAATGGGAGAAATATGAGCATAAATCTTCTTCGTCCTTGTACTCCGGGAGTTTCATGCTGGCCGCTGGTGACACTCCTGTTCTAGATGACACTGACCGCACCTCTAACTCGTCTTTGCTAAGAGCTCTTTCGTGGGCCCTTATCTTCTCTCTTTCATCAGCTTCCATTTTCGTCTTTTCTGCTTCCATTTTCATCTTTTCTCTTCTTTCTTCTCTTTCGTTTCTCTCTTTCTCCTGAATAAACGAACTCAGATCGGTTCCTTCCAGTCCGAGGCTTTGACCTTGCTTCCGATAAAGGTCAAACAATGCCATCGCGCTTATGTCAGTCATCTACCTTGTTTTTACTCAAGCCTGACCTACTCCACCACCGAAACTTACCACTTGGCCTAACAATTATCTTTAGATGGTATCCACCTCTAACTTTACCAATTTCCCACTCGTCAAATATTCTATTATTCCTGGTGTTCCTTTTATGTGTTAGCTCTTCCTTAAATAGACACTGCTGGGTTCTTTCTAATATAAAACCTCTAGACCTGACACCACTTTTATAATATGTCGTAGGATGACCCTTGGCTTTGATCACTCTACGCTTTGACACCCTTTTAGTAGCGGTATGCTTTAAGGGGCGTGAGTTACTTCTATGATGAAGTAGGCTTTGTTCTAAGAGTGCTATTTTAGTGGTTTAGTCCTTAAGGAAGAGCTATTTTTAAACACATAAGGATAAGAGGAAACACCGGAATCTACCAAAAATAAACATGTATTTTAAATTAAATATTACAAACCAACATTAAAAACATTTCTATATTTGGCCTCAAAGATTTTCTATGACAAAACATAAACAAGTAGGCCTCCAATAAACAAACCAATTGCCAATTAGTATTTTTATCACGACCCTATTTGTTTAGCATAAAACATTAAATTAAGGTACTGTCATCTACAAACACATATTACCTCGGTTCAAGAATAATGGTTTCTACTCTCCTTTAAAACGTAGGACGTACTAAACTTCTACTATCGCAATAGATATATAAATGTTATTGTTAACTTACGGGTGGGTAACAGGGATTGCCGGATGTCGCTGGAGGACTTATCCTTTGCTTTAAAGTGGTGTGGCCGCTGGTTGAAATTTTCGAGGAGGGAATGCTTCTTAAACGTAATTAAAGAACGGGAGCTCGTTGGGGCAGGGTTCTTCTCCTCTCACTCTTACGGTGCTTGAGATGTGAGAATCACTCGAGTGTGAGCGGCTTTGCTTTTCTTCAGTCGGACTTCTTTGCAGACGGAAACGGCTTCTTCGGTATGGCACCGATATAAAACTTGACTATTTAGGTTAATACGGCCCTGAAAGGGGGGGATCGATTTTCTCAATCTTATCCTATCGTCTCTCACGGAAATAGTCTTGTATGGCTGAAGGATCGATCTTTACGAACTAATCTTTCTTCTGGCGAATCGACTTCTAATAATCTTCTTGTCTAGCCAATCGATCGATCTTCACGACCTAATCCTACTCTGGCGTATCGACTTCAGATAATAATCCTCTTCTCTTTCTTTTCGGGGCTTATATATAGGCGGATTGCCGCCCCATCTAAAGGGGGAAGTGACCAGGCCACAGATGCAAAAGGGAGGGGGGAGCGAATGGTGAGTTAGCATCTGGGGAGAGCGAGAATTCCTGAGGTGGCACTGGGGTGCCCAAGTCAGCTCGCAAATTATAGGCTCGTAACCGCACCGCTACTTGGCGTGCCTTCTGACTCGCACCGTTTTTTTTTCCTAACCACGGGTTTATGGGTCTCGTAGGTCATGCGATCGTTAGAGCGTCGTTTAAGGACCTTAGGTGGTCGCCTTCAAACATATGTTAGCTCCAACTGCCCACAGCGGCGAGGAGATCACACATGGTAAGCATTTTCGCCGGCTACCTTTCCCACGCTTCTCCTCATGAAGGGAGGGGGGCTTGAATGTACCTATACTCCTCCAGGAGGCTTAATCTAGCCATTTCTCCACATATATATATATATATATATATATATATATATATATATATATATATATATATATATATATATATGCAACAAAGCCTACAGGGAGAATTAATAGGAGAATTCCAAGTAATTTCGACCTTTTTTTCGAGTTTTTTATCAAGGAATAACAGAAGTATTGAAAATTGTATATTTATAAGGATGATAGAGAGGAGAGGGAACGCCCATAGGTGGGCGCGATAACGAAAAAATGTATCACGATAACCGATAAATCGATTACGATAACCTTATCGGCGATAACCGTTAATCGATAACTGAGGAAAAATTTATCACCCGATAAGGTGATAACCGGTAAATCCAAAATTATAATACAATATTGATTATTGACTATATATAGCGTTATTTTATAATACAATAGTAAGAATATTTGAATACTGTTCTTAGTTTCTTACCTGGTGAGGCTCTCCCCTGTGCTAAACTGGAACCAAAAACTGAAATTATCGATTATGGCTAGTTTGGAACCAAAAGTATCGGCGATACCGACGAATCGATGACGCGGGGGGGGGGGGATATCGGATAACCGATAACTCGATATCGTTATCGCGATAACGCCCACCTATGGGAACGCCCACAAAAAAGCAAAAAACCAATCAACAAAATGAATTAATATGAAAGGGAAACCTTAGGAGGAGCGAAGATAAATACAAAATAAGATCATTAAAACAGGTAAATTGAAAAGACTAAAGGCGGTATTTTAATCCTCTTGTCAACCTTTAGTCTTTTGAATTTACCTGTTTTAATGATCTTATTTTGTATTTATCTTCGCTCCACCTAAGGTTTCCATTTCATATTAATTGATTTTATTGATTGTTTTTTTTTTTGCTTTGTTGTGGGCGTTCCCTCTTCTCTGTAAGATCCTTATAAATATTACAATTTTCAATACTTCTGCAATTCCATGATAAAGAACTCGTAATAAAGTTCCAAAGTACTTGGAATCCTCGTATTAATTTTCCCTATGGGCTTTGTTGCATTTATTGCTTACTGACGCGATACTTTGTGAGTTTTCCACACACACACACACACACACACACACACACACACACACACACACACACACATATATATATATATATATATATATATATATATATATATATTGAAAAAATCACAGAGGAAAAATGAATCCGCTTTTCATTTTTCCTGTGGGATTATTTGCAATCAGTGCTCTACTCACACGCTACTTTGGGAGTTTTCATATTTAAAGTGAATTTTGAGAATCCTGAGAGCAAAGCAAAGATATTCTTGTCTTCAATATACGAATAACATCCAATAACATTGAACAATAAATTTTCCATAACACAAATATGCTTTGTATTTTACAAGTTGGAAAAATATACCTCAATCGACTGCCCCAATAAATGAAAATAATTATGGCGCGAGTGCGGCATGGAAAGCCACCGTTACAAAGATTGCAACGCAAACACAAAGACTGATTGAACTTTCAAGGTGAACATCGCACCATGGCTCTCGACTTTCTTATGAGAAAAAAAATAAGAATAAGAAATAAGAAACACGAAGAAAGAAACGTATGCTAGTGCAGCAAAAATGAATGAAGACAAACCAAGAAAGCAATCCTTGTATATAACCGGGAAACCCAACTCACTGAGTGTTACCGGCATTGTACAAACGCATATAGCAGACTTTCCTAACCTTGCTGCGTAGGAGAAAGTGTTATTTGCCTTACTCAAGGAAAACAATCTACATACCCTTAAAATACCCAAGGATCCAGAGTCCACCAAAATCTTTGGAATGATTCTCCTAAACGATAGCTTTTGAGCCAACAAAGACCCAAGGAACACAAAAGAAACAAAGAAAAAGTAATACCCTTAAAATACCCAAGGATCCAGAGTCCACCAAAATCTTTGGAATGATTCTCCTAAAGATGGTCATGAATCTCTGGATCGGTAAGTAGTTGCGCCTTTGGCGCTGGTAACCTGTCATAATCATTATTTACCCCAGGTCGATCTGGACCTTAATTGCAAAGAAGATTCTTCTAAAACTCTTATTTGTTAGTATTTTTTTCCTTTTTTCTACCGTTATGGCCGCTCGGGGTATCTTTTTTGGGAGTAATTTAATGTTAATACGTCATAGTTCCAGATTCTCATTCCCTGTCTATTTGCGTTAACGCCGTGTTCGGAAATGAGTATAATATCTGCATCAATAATAAGAAATATGTTACGATATTGCACCCTTTTTCCGGACTATCTATTGGTGTTGATACTTTAGATCATAAATATGTTTCTGTGTATACCAAATTGAGTAGTATGTGCTTTTTTTCTGGGATCTTTGTGTGAGACTAGTTTGTTTGTTTAGATTTGTTTGGTTTCGTAGTGGTTTTGCTCTTTACATTCCTATCGTTTCTTGTTGGCTTGGAGTCTTTAATTTGCTTGTCTATGTCATTGTCGTCATTCCTGGCGTTGTTGCTCTTTGTCTGTTTCGGAGTTATTCTTGTCAGAATTTTGCTCTTCTTGTTTTTTTGTGTTTTTCTCCTATTACTTTTTCTTTGTTTCTTTTGTGTTCCTTGGGTCTTTGTTGGCTCAAAAGCTATCGTTTAGGAGAATCATTCCAAAGATTTTGGTGGACTCTGGATCCTTGGGTATTTTAAGGGTATTACTTTTTCTTTGTTTCTTTTGTGTTCCTTGGGTCTTTGTTGGCTCAAAAGCTATCGTTTAGGAGAATCATTCCAAAGATTTTGGTGGACTCTGGATCCTTGGGTATTTTAAGGGTATGTAGATTGTTTTCCTTGAGTAAGGCAAATAACACTTTCTCCTACGCAGCAAGGTTAGGAAAGTCTGCTATATGCGTTTGTACAATGCCGGTAACACTCAGTGAGTTGGGTTTCCCGGTTATATACAAGGATTGCTTTCTTGGTTTGTCTTCATTCATTTTTGCTGCACTAGCATACGTTTCTTTCTTCGTGTTTCTTATTTCTTATTCTTATTTTTTTTCTCATAAGAAAGTCGAGAGCCATGGTGCGATGTTCACCTTGAAAGTTCAATCAGTCTTTGTGTTTGCGTTGCAATCTTTGTAACGGTGGCTTTCCATGCCGCACTCGCGCCATAATTATTTTCATTTATTGGGGCAGTCGATTGAGGTATATTTTTCCAACTTGTAAAATACAAAGCATATTTGTGTTATGGAAAATTTATTGTTCAATGTTATTGGATGTTATTCGTATATTGAAGACAAGAATATCTTTGCTTTGCTCTCAGGATTCTCAAAGTTCACTTTAAATATGAAAACTCCCAAAGTAGCGTGTGAGTAGAGCACTGATTGCAAATAATCCCACAGGAAAAAATGAAAAGCGGATTCATTTTTCCTCTGTGATTTTTTCAATATATATATATATATATATATATATATATATATATATATATATATATATATATATATATATAAATATATGTGTGTGTGTGTGTGTGTGTGTGTGTGTGTGTGTGTGTGTGGAAAACTCACAAAGTATCGCGTCAGTAAGCAATAAATGCAACAAAGCCCACAGGGAAAATTAATACGAGGATTCCAAGTACTTTGGAACTTTATTACGAGTTCTTGATCATGGAATTGCAGAAGTATTGAAAATTGTAATATTTATAAGGATCTTACAGAGAAGAGGGAACGCCCACAAAAAAGCAAAAAAAAAAAACAATCAATAAAATCAATTAATATGAAATGGAAACCTTAGGTGGAGCGAAGATAAATACAAAATAAGATCATTAAAACAGGTAAATTCAAAAGACTAAAGGTTGACAAGAGGATTAAAATACCGCCTTTAGTCTTTTCAATTTACCTGTTTTAATGATCTTATTTTGTATTTATCTTCGCTCCTCCTAAGGTTTCCCTTTCATATTAATTCATTTTGTTGATTGGTTTTTTGCTTTTTTGTGGGCGTTCCCATAGGTGGGCGTTATCGCGATAACGATATCGAGTTATCGGTTATCCGATATCCAACCCCCCCCCCCGCGTCATCGATTCGTCGGTATCGCCGATACTTTTGGTTCCAAACTAGCCATAATCGAGAATTTCAGTTTTTGGTTCCAGTTTAGCACAGGGGAGAGCCTCACCAGGTAAGAAACTAAGAACAGTATTCAAATATTCTTACTATTGTATTATAAAATAACGCTATATATAGTCAATAATCAATATTGTATTATAATTTTGGATTTACCGGTTATCACCTTATCGGGTGATAAATTTTTCCTCAGTTATCGATTAACGGTTATCGCCGATAAGGTTATCGTAATCGATTTATCGGTTATCGTGATACATTTTTTCGTTATCGCGCCCACCTATGGGCGTTCCCTCTCCTCTCTATTATCCTTATAAATATACAATTTTCAATACTTCTGTTATTCCTTGATAAAAAACTCGAAAAAAAGGTCGAAATTACTTGGAATTCTCCTATTAATTCTCCCTGTAGGCTTTGTTGCATATATATATATATATATATATATATATATATATATATATATATATATATGTGGAGAAATGGCTAGATTAAGCCTCCTGGAGGAGTATAGGTACATTCAAGCCCCCCTCCCTTCATGAGGAGAAGCGTGGGAAAGGTAGCCGGCGAAAATGCTTACCATGTGTGATCTCCTCGCCGCTGTGGGCAGTTGGAGCTAACATATGTTTGAAGGCGACCACCTAAGGTCCTTAAACGACGCTCTAACGATCGCATGACCTACGAGACCCATAAACCCGTGGTTAGGAAAAAAAAACGGTGCGAGTCAGAAGGCACGCCAAGTAGCGGTGCGGTTACGAGCCTATAATTTGCGAGCTGACTTGGGCACCCCAGTGCCACCTCAGGAATTCTCGCTCTCCCCAGATGCTAACTCACCATTCGCTCCCCCCCCCCTTTTGCATCTGTGGCCTGGTCACTTCCCCCTTTAGATGGGGCGGCAATCCGCCTATATATAAGCCCCGAAAAGAAAGAGAAGAGGATTATTATCTGAAGTCGATACGCCAGAGTAGGATTAGGTCGTGAAGATCGATCCATTGGCTAGACAAGAAGATTATTAGAAGTCGATTCGCCAGAAGAAAGATTAGTTCGTAAAGATCGATCCTTCAGCCATACAAGACTATTTCCGTGAGAGACGATAGGATAAGATTGAGAAAATCGATCCCCCCCTTTCAGGGCCGTATTAACCTAAATAGTCAAGTTTTATATCGGTGCCATACCGAAGAAGCCGTTTCCGTCTGCAAAGAAGTCCGACTGAAGAAAAGCAAAGCCGCTCACACTCGAGTGATTCTCACATCTCAAGCACCGTAAGAGTGAGAGGAGAAGAACCCTGCCCCAACGAGCTCCCGTTCTTTAATTACGTTTAAGAAGCATTCCCTCCTCGAAAATTTCAACCAGCGGCCACACCACTTCAAAGCGAGAGATAAGTCCTCCAGCGACATCCGGCAATCCCTGTTACCCACCCGTAAGTTAACAATAACATTTATATATCTATTGCGATAGTAGAAGTTTAGTACGTCCCACGTTTTAAAGGAGAGTAGAAACCATTATTCTTGAACCGAGGTAATATGTGTTTGTAGATGACAGTACCTTAATTTAATGTTTTATGCTAAACAAATAGGGTCGTGATAAAAATACTAATTGGCAATTGGTTTGTTTATTGGAGGCCTACTTGTTTATGTTTTGTCATATAAAATCTTTGAGGCCAAATATAGAAATGTTTTTAATGTTGGCTTGTAATATTTAATTTAAAATACATGTTTATTTTTGGTAGATTCCGGTGTTTCCTCTTATCCTTATGTGTTTAAAAATAGCTCTTCCTTAAGGACTAAACCACTAAAATAGCACTCTTAGAACAAAGCCTACTTCATCATAGAAGTAACTCACGCCCCTTAAAGCATACCGCTACTAAAAGGGTGTCAAAGCGTAGAGTGATCAAAGCCAAGGGTCATCCTACGACATATTATAAAAGTGGTGTCAGGTCTAGAGGTTTTATATTAGAAAGAACCCAGCAGTGTCTATTTAAGGAAGAGCTAACACATAAAAGGAACACCAGGAATAATAGAATATTTGACGAGTGGGAAATTGGTAAAGTTAGAGGTGGATACCATCTAAAGATAATTGTTAGGCCAAGTGGTAAGTTTCGGTGGTGGAGTAGGTCAGGCTTGAGTAAAAACAAGGTAGATGACTGACATAAGCGCGATGGCATTGTTTGACCTTTATCGGAAGCAAGGTCAAAGCCTCGGACTGGAAGGAACCGATCTGAGTTCGTTTATTCAGGAGAAAGAGAGAAACGAAAGAGAAGAAAGAAGAGAAAAGATGAAAATGGAAGCAGAAAAGACGAAAATGGAAGCTGATGAAAGAGAGAAGATAAGGGCCCACGAAAGAGCTCTTAGCAAAGACGAGTTAGAGGTGCGGTCAGTGTCATCTAGAACAGGAGTGTCACCAGCGGCCAGCATGAAACTCCCGGAGTACAAGGACGAAGAAGATTTATGCTCATATTTCTCCCATTTTGAGAAAATATTTGAAGTCAATAATTGGGACCTAGAAGAAGATGGGGTCGCCAGACTGTTACCGCTACTCAATCGTAGGATGAGAGAGATATTCGTATCTTTACCCTCAGAAGCGACTGTGGACTATTTCACTCTCAAAGCCGAACTTCTCTCAGCAACAAACCTTAACCCGGAAGAATATAGGATGAAGTTCAGGCAGTCTCGTATAAGACCTGGACAAACATACAAACATTTTGGCTTTGAGCTTCGTCGAAGCCTACAGTTTTGGATGGAGTCAGAAGGGGTAGAGAACGAAGTCGCTGCGGTCGTCGACTTCATGCTTAGAGATCAGTTACTAAGTACACTACCCCAGGAAATCCGTGCATTCGTTAAGGACCGAAAAGCTTCTACCTTCAACGAGTGCCTGGACGAGGCTGACCTCCACGCGGTAAATCATCGGTGATATCCTAGGGAGTACAAGAAAGAGAAGGCTCCCTTCCCAAAGAAAAATGGGCCGCCACCCAGGCATTTACAGAAGAAGCCCTTTAAGTTCGCAGCAGCAAAAGGAACTTATAAACCAAATTTTGGAGGAGAAAAAAATCAAAAAGAAGTTAGGATTCCTCAAGGATCATACCCTAATACCGGCACGTATCCCAGGAAGCCCGTCACTTGTTATACCTGCGGGATAATAGGTGACCTGAGTTTCCAGTGCCCACAGAACTCCCGACTGAGGGAGACCTCGAGACAACAGGTGCAAAACCTGACTGCCGCGATCCCAGCAGGACAAGCTGATTCGTCCTACGTCCCCGCGCCAACATCCGAAGGGCCCCAGCAACAGGTAAACTTTCTTTTCAACAAAAGTTCGCCAGGCGGCCTACAATTTGAAGAGGGCACTGTTAATGGGTGCCGAGTATCCACTTTAGTCAGAGACACCGGATGCACGTGCATAGTGGTATCCGAAAAGTTGCTGCCCCCAGTAAACCCTGCCCATAAGAAATTCACAATCGTCCACGACTTTTTAGGACGCGACAATCGATTCCCCGTCGTGAGATGTCATATACAATGCAGATATTTCACCGGTTGGACGGACGTGGTAGTAGCCCCGATTAAGTTCTGCGCAGTACTAATCGGACAAAACCCCCTAATTCCCCAGCAAGAAGTGGCCCAACAAGTAGTCACCCGGGCACAAGAAGCCCAGAGGAAAGAGCAACCTGCTAAGTTGACCCCGAGGATTACCCTCGAAGACAATGGGTTCAAATTGACTTCCTTCGCCAGTGCTCAGAAGGAATGCCCCACTCTTAAACCTCTATGGGAGAAAGCTATTAAAGGTGAAATTCTCCAAGTGAAAGGAAAGAAGCCTATCCAGTATATCGTAGAAGACTCACTTCTCTACCGTACTATCAGCGAGGAGGATAAGGAGAACAAGAAAGCACTGTGTGTACCTCAAGAATACACGCAAAGAATTTTGAATACCGCGCATGATGGAATATTAGCCGGACACTTTGGGCACAACAAAAAGGCGCAGCAGATATTCCGACACTTTTATTGGCCCCAGGCCGCCAGGGAAATTGTGGCCTATTGCCGATCATGCGACGTGTGTCAGAAGGATCCCTCCAGAGGACGGGTACCTCCCGCTCCCTTACAAAAGGTGCCCGTTATAACCGAACCATTCTTTCGAGTGGCAATTGATTTGGTGGGACCAATTCACCCCCCTTCAAGTGGAGGACACTCCTACATCCTCACCCTAGTGGATTGTGCCACCCGGTTCCCAGATGCCGTGGCCCTACGGAAGATTGACACTATTTCCTGCGCGGAAGCATTAATTTCAATTTTTGCACGAGTAGGCCTGCCTAAAGAAATTTTATCTGATAGAGGGCGCCAATTCACCTCAGAATTGATGGAGTATTTTAACAAACTTCTGTTAGTCAAGCCAATTTTTACGAGTCCATTTCATCCAGCCGCTAACGGAATCTGCGAGAAATTAAACGGGACTCTCAAAAATATATTGAAGAAGTTGTGTCAAAACAACCCTAGAAATGTATTCAGAGAAATTGATGAAGACATCATAATGATTTCAGAACACGGGATCAACACGCGTAATACAGAAATGAAAATCTGGAACTACAATGTGTTGGTCACCAATTATTCGCATATGCGGGACGATGGCGCCACTATTGCAATAAAGGAAGGGATCAAATACAAGCAGATAAGGGATCTAGAAGAATCCTACCTCGCGATTGAGGTCGAACTCGACTTAGGAAAGTTTGTCATTGCTACCGGATATCAACCGCCAAGGAGAGATGTATTGCCTATTCATACTCTTACTGGCCTATTTGGCAGAAGAGCCCCCACTATATTAATGGGGGATCTGAACGCCAGATGCCGAGAATACGGTTACAGGACCTAAAACGGTATAGGGAGAAGCCTGGACCTGTTGCTGGACAGAAATATTGCCCAGCAGATAGGCCCCGACTTCCCCACTTATGTCAGAGAACGATGTGCCACAAAGCCAGACATATGTCTGACGAATCGTTAGTACCGTTCAATTACTACATGGAACCAGTTCAGGTACCATGTAGTGAAGGTATAGGGATCCTACTCACTATCAATAGGAACCCTATACAAGTCCCAGCAGTAGTCAGGAAAAACTACAGGAGAGCAGACTGGACACGGTACGCGCACCTTCTCGAGGCCTACGATCCGCCAAACCTGGACGAGGCAATTCTCGAGGAGATTGAAGAGGCACTCGATGACCTCAATAACCAAATCATCGACGCAGATAGGGCTTGTATCCCTAATTCCGCATATAGGGCCATCTCGACCTACGAGTAGACCGAATATATGAAGGAAATGTACCGTGAACTGAAGATAATGTATGAATACAACATCTTGAATGCATCGGTTCACTCGATGCAGAGAAGTAAAGAAATCAAAGAAGAATTGAACCAGTTGATCCTCGAACAGCAGAACAGAAGATGGGAGGACGCATTCGATAGCCTCGATCCCGAAAAAACTCCCAAAGAATTTTGGAAGAAGATCCGAATTCTTAAAGGATCGACTGGAAAGAAGCATAAGATCGAGCTACAGAAAGAAAACGGAAACATCGAAGAAGAAGAAGAAAAAGTTGAAGAGATATTCCGAAGTTATTGGGAAAAGATTTTCAGTATAACTGAAGAAGAGAACGAAGACTATGACCTAGAGTTAGAAAGCAACATCATCGACGAGCTAAACGAAGAAATACACAAGACGCACCCTCACCACTATGTGGATAGACAGCGCGGCGGAGACGCTGAGATTACAGAAGAAGAACTACTCGGCGCGCTTCGCTTATTCCAACAAAAAGCCCTAGGACAATCGGGGTTACAAAGCTTAACTTTAAAAAGGAACCAGCCTGTGTTATCGAAGGAATGAGAAGAATATATAACGCCTGTCTCAATACGGGATACTTTCCAGACGCTTATAAAACGGCCAAGGTGATTTTCTTGCCTAAGCACGGAAAGAACCCAAAGTTGAAGGAGAGCTAACGGCCAATTTCACTTCTGGAATTTAGCGGGAAGCTCTTCGAGAAGATCCTCAACAAAAGACTGGTGTCTCACCTGGAGGAAAACTCGCTCTATAACCCACATTAATTCGGGTTTAGGAGTAGGCGAAGTACGGAGATGGCGATTAACGTCATCACGGAAAAACTATCCCATGCAAAACGTGAAAAGAGTTACGTGGACATTGTTTTCGGGATGTATCAAAGGCGTTCGATAAGGTGTGGTAACGGGGAATGCAGTACAAGATCTTACGACTGGGACTAAGTAAAAACTTAGAAAGAACTCTCTGTGACTATGTCATGGAGAGAGCGGCATACATCAGTTTAGGGTGCACGGACGGGCCAAAGTTTACGCTCAATGCGGGCCTCCCGCAGGGAGGGTGCCTGTCTCCCACTCTCTACTTGATTTACACCACGGATGTCCCAGCCCCTGTAAGCCTCACTTGCCTCAACATATAATTTGCCGATGATTTCACCCAGATAATCACTTGTCCATGGAGGAATGCGCCTTGGCAAGCTCGAATGACAGCAGCACAAATTGAAAACCTTAACACCTACGAGGCCCGGTGGAAAATCCGTACCAACCAGGAAAAGTTCAAAGTATTCCCCATAGGCAGGAGGCTACTTGATGACGTCAGGGTGGGGGATAGAAGATATCCCTACACCAATGAATGCAATGCACTCGGCATGAAGATTACCTCAACCGGGTACACAAAGCACGTCCAAGAACGAATCACCAAGGCCACTGCTGCAGTCAAGACTCTATATAGGTTCAGAAATCTTCGTCAAAGCAACAAAAAGAAGATCTATACTGCACTAGTGAGATCGACGTTGCTATACCCCGCTTCCGCCCTCTCCTGTGTCTCAAAGACACAGGAGAGGAGAATACAAGTGGTGAAGAACAAATGCTCGTACCTAATTACAGGTACACGCAGAATGGAAGGAAGAAAACAGGAAGAGCTGCACCGGGAGGGGGGGTTGACTCCCATTAACGTTGTCATTGTAGAACGGACAAGGAAAATGCTAGAAAAGGTCAATCGAGAATTGGACGAGGAAATCGTACAAATGATTGACCAGAATAGAAAAGCTGTAAGTCGCGCCAGATTTCCAAGCTCCGCTGTGGTTTTAGCTGGCGGAGCAGAAGTGCCGTTCTACGCAAGATGAGATGTTTTTGCCCCAAAACAAAACAAGGCAAACTAACTAAACTGAGAAACATAACCGATTTTGACCAAAATCCCCGATATTGACAAAACTCACCGATTGAGATAAACCTACCGAAGAAGGAAAAACTACCGAAGAAGATTAAAACACACCATTCAAGACTTCAAGAAGAAACAAACTACACAAACTATGTACACACATTACAAATTTACGAAAAAACAAAGACACTAAACAAACATAGCAAGTAATAATTAATGAATTACTAAAACAACAGCAAACGCGCACAGCATAACCAAATACATTAGCTAATTTGAAGACAAATGGCTTGAACGCCAAATTATATATATATGTATATATATATATATATATATATATATATATATATATATATATATATATATATATATATAAACAAAATGATAAACAACAACGAAACTACAAAACATAAAAATTTAAAGCGATAGGCCTGATCACCAGGCTCTAGCATCACTTTGCACCCTAACACACTTCTTTCTCTTTTCACCACTGGTCTACTTTCCACTGTCTATCCACACACCCTTTCTATCCCCTCACCTGCATACTCTTACATACCAGGGTTGAATAATTCCATTTTTATTCATTCCCTAAAGATGACCTAACATGGTCGAAAGACGTCTAGGAATAAAGAATGTCATTTGCGGATATTTTTACTCGCCTCGAAGACCCCGTTAAAAAACTTGTAAGAAATATTAAGAAAATACAAGTTAAAATTAATAACGCTGCTATAGCTGTGGACTTCAATAGAACTTGCATACAACATGGCCTTTTACCTAATTACACACACACACACACACACACACACATATATATATATATATATATATATATATATATATATATATATATATATGGGAGACGTCGAAGAAAGAGTTATCGCAAAATTACCTCGACCCCATATCTAATGCCAATTCATCACGAACATTTACATAAATGTACAATCAGAATAAGAAATACAAATATTTAAAGAATGTCCGTCTCTCAATTATACGGTTGAACGAAGCCAAAACCACTCACTTCCGTTTCTCGACACCTTAACCCTTAAACACAATGACAAGATTACGACGAAAATATACGTAGAAACCACCAATCCTGCCCTCTGCATGAATGGGGAAAGTGAATGTCCATATCGATTATCGATAAAAGAAAAGTGTAATTAACGCTTATTTCAACCGTGCCTTCACGCACTGCCAAACTTGGAAAGATATACAAAATGACATTGAGAGAGCAACACAAGTACTCGTCAACAATGGATTCAGCAACCTCGATATACAGGTAGCCATCAAGAAGAAAATTTGATCAATTTGACTTCACTGATCAGCAAAGCACCGGATACAATAAGTAGAAAATAACATAAAACTCTTCGACAAGAACACCATGAACAGACGTACAGAACAGACGATAGAGCAATTAAGGAAACTATTAACCGATCAATAAAGCCTACAAATACAGAAAAAAAGTATCGTTAACTATATATTATCAAGCTAAACTCACCGCCAGCCTCACTATGAAAAACAACCAGACGACCATACCCGAACCTAAACCAAGGACCCATCTGATATTTCAGTATAAATGCAACCTAGGCGACTGTCAGCTCCTCCCCCACTCATGTATTGGAATGATGGAAACAAAATTATCAAAAAGAATGACATATCACCTAAATAACAGAGCCACCAAATCCCACACAAGTCAAAACCATGGAACCGTTCTCAGCAGAAAAATGATGGAAGACAACATCATAATTATAGACTTAGCACCATATCACCGACAACTAGTTTTCCAAGAAGCTAACCTAAACTAAACATTCAATTTAATTCCGGAATACTGCCGAGTGGTAGAATTAGGAGCAGAACTACGAGAGATATTTAATCTTCTTTTATAAAGGTCTACCTTCCCCCTCTTTTGACGTGACCAAGCATTTGACCTTCGCCCCCAAGCCTACCTCTTTCTACCTTGTCTTAACTTGCTCACAAGTTTGTCAGACGTTCGCACTTGCCGATCTTTTGTTTGTTTGTGCGTGTTTCCATTCATTGCTATATATAAATCAACGTTCAACTCTTTTTTTACTTTAGTTCTGAAGATAATATAAGTGTATCGAAATACTATCCACGGCCTGAACCAAGACGCAAAGGCGAATAATCGGGAGATTTGAAAAGAAAATCAGAAACACGAAATTAGCCGTCACTTTTAACAAAACTTACTACGAAGGAAATAAATATATTTCCCAATTATATATATATATATATATATATATATATATATATCGCAGAGAGAGAGAGAGAGAGAGAGAGAGAGAGAGAGAGAGAGTAGCGCCACGTGGACGGAAATCGTTGAGCAGCGCCCTGAAATAGCCAACCCAGTTCTGGCGATAACAAGAAGGATTGACGGACCGAGCGAGCCGATGGTAGCAGCGGAAGCTCCGCGAGACTGTGTGAACCAAGCTAAGGTTCACTTCTTTCGGCGCCGCGTCTGATAAAGTGGAACCCCATTCCGGGGCATCGGGCAAGTGACTTCCGGCGAGCCCGTATAAAATATCAGATGCAGGCCTCAAGAAACTAGTATCAGCCAGCTCCTTGAACGCGACGCGTAAACTCTCGATTCGGTTCCCGCACCTCTCGAGTCTGAAGGCAAGAATTCCCTCCAGATTAACGTTAGTCTAGCGACAACTGACTATTATTCTTGTATCGGCTCCGTTCCCGTCGGGCATAATACTCCCTCGATCCTTACCATCGAGGTTAAACGTGGCTATTGCGAGTCCCATTTTTCAATCGCTCTCTCTTCCCGACAACTTCCCAAAGCATGCCGCTAAAAGTAGGCTCCGCAAATGACTCAATCGTTAATCCAGTTTCCCGTGTTTTTTGAATTGTTTGTTAGTTGTGGCGCGCCCTGCCGCCTCACGAATCTCTCTTTAACATCACCGAGTTCATCTGACCTTGAAATTGTAAATTTGCGTATCCATTCTATTATTTGTAAATTGTCTCTATAATAGTAAAGCTTATTTTTGTTTCACCACTTTCTATGCCCAGGACCTCTATGAAGTTATATTAATTTGGCCAACCTCACTCTTACTTAATTTATTAATATCCACGCACTCCGGGGTTTTAAATCCCCCCCCCCCAAATTTATCGCGCTCCCTCTGCTTCAACAAAGGCGAGCGCGAAGGACAAGGATCTGACTTTGACCTACGACCATATATATATATATATATATATATATATATATATATATATATATATATATATATATATATATAATATATCTGTAAATTTTAGATATGAATCCAGTTTATATAAAATGTTAGTCCACAATAATATAAGGAAAAAAGGTGGAGTATATTCTATAGAATGTTCTATTTGTAACTTACCTTACTTCGGGCAAACTGGTAAATCTTTATCTACTAGAATTTACCATCTTAAGTATAATATCAGAAGAGGTGAATTAAACAGCGCTTTATTTTTACATTTATCAGAAAATAACCACCCCATTGACTGGGACTCTGCAAAATTCTTTTATCATTCCGCTGATTTAACAAAAACAAATATTCTCGAGTGTTCATTAATTGTCATGTTGCCTTTTATAAATACCTCCCCTGCCTTATTTAAACTTGACCCTGTTTTTAAAAAACTTGTATTAAATGAAATAACTTCATAATGCCTCCTGTTGTCACTCTTTATTAGTATAATATCATTCGCATTGCCTCCCCCACCACATGTCTGCTATGATCGTGGATTAACTCTTAGCCCTAAATGTTTTCACTCTAATGATAATCCTTTAAATTTTTTTTGTTTTTTCATCCACCATTTTTATTCATATACACGGCGTTGTTGTGTGTATATCGTTTTAGGGATGCATATGTCTGTTATTAGTGTCCTATTGTTCTTTTTCTTGATATTTTTCTCTCTTGTTTTTGTGTTTGTTCCATCTGTTTGCACTATGGGATGGGCACTCCCTTCGTATCTTTGTACCCTATATAAGGTTGTCTTCTCCATTTTCATGTTATTCCTTGAAAATGAACTTGCAAATATAGTTCGAAAGTGCTTGGATTCATCTTTTCATTTTCCTGTGAGTTAATTTTCATATTATTGCTTTCCTCACGTGCCACTTTGTGAGTCTTTTATTATATATATATATATATATATATATATATATATATATATATATATATATATATATATATATATATATATATATATATCACCTTCGTATATGTATAAAATAAATGTCTTTAACGGCGATCATCGTCCTAATCTACACTAATACCTATCGTAACCACATAGTTTGACAAATTTCCTCAAAGGTTTTCATAGCATATTTGCATTTATCACTAAAACCAAGAAAAGGGTTGCATAAACTTATGAGAATAGGCGTTGGGAAAACTGGAAAGTTCCATAATAAAAAATTAAACGTGTTTACAAAGATAAAATATTCATTGATAAGTTTAGAAAAAAATATGAAGAAATTATTTATAGTATTTTCCTATAAAAAAAATGTGAAAAAATAAATTACTCCCTCTTAAGAAAGAAATATCTGGAGGCTGTTAGAATCTTGAATTAATTTTCATTTTGTTTCCTTAGGAAGTCGTGATTCCTGTCGGGCGTGAAGAAGCTATAAACTCATTTAATCCATATTTTTTTTTATATAGATTTAGAACAAGATGGATCGAGTTTCCCCGCCAAATAACTTATTTCACTGTTTCTAAAATTACATATTATAAGCACATTTTCCTTGGCATATCCAGCAAACGGGATATTCAAAGGCAAAGTTGATAAGTTTCGAAGATTTTATAGTTTAGCATATTCAGGTTGTAGTATAACCTCATACAAATAATTTAGAACATAAATTTTTCCTTTTCCAAATGGTAACCTTTAGTAGAATGTAACGATGGATAATATCAATACAGTGATCTTCTCCTCGTCTCCTTCCTACTAATGGTAAAAAAATGTTCTCCAATGCAGAACCATCTAAAAAATGCAACGTTTACAGTTTTATTTATAGTACCGACATATGTAGTATTGGTTCCCGATACAGTTCTACGGAGGAAAAGGCTAAAGGATATAGCATTTCATGCCTCACTTAGGCTAGAAAACTAGGTAGCAGATAGATTGTAGGGAAGGGCGTGGGGGGAGGGTGCATGTAAGTACCAAAATATGATCTTAAACTCTGTAGAAAACACGAATATTAACTTTTTCCTTGTTGCAAAACAAACAGCCGAACAAACGGAAGAAAATCTTTCTAACAAAGTATAAATATATCTTTACACTAGTTTGATTTTCTGCGCTATATTATTATTTCAAAGAGGAGTTACAATATAATACCAATATAATATGGACACAATCTAGCTAGAATAATTAAAAATGTGTTCAATAAAAAAAAATACTTTGTTAGTTTCTCGAATCTACCTTTGTTCCTGAGCTCAAGTAGATGAAGAATTACGAGTCCTTCTGGACTCGAGCGCTGTATGTACTGTAGTCTTCTTTTTTAGTGACAGGGCGTACGAGTATCTAGCACATATTTCCCCTTCCAATAACTTCACCACTTGACCTAGATAGCTATTTTATTGACCAAGATGGTTCAAGTTAACATTTTGAGCTTCTCTACATAAACGATTTCATTCAAGTTCGTACATATTTGAACCTTTTCCAACGATTTCGTTTTGTAGTTTTAAATAACTCTTCCATCCTCGGTAGTGAGCCCTAATTGGGTACTATTTAGTTGGTTTCATACGTGCTTTATCGTACACATTGGCAGTTCGTAGATCGGCGTCTGTAAAGGAGAGTGATCCACTATTGAATTTTAACTAGGTATTAGGGGCTTATTCGCTATCTGAATTATTTTTCTTTTGAGGGGGAGGGGGGCTAAATGGCTGATAATTGAACGTGTTTTGAAAAAGCTTTTGCAATAATTACACCTAATTAGTAGTTATTATGGAAGTGTTGTCAGGTATGTTCTAGGAGTATTTTCAATATTTTAAGTATTAAAAAAAACAAAAACGTTGCTTTTCTTTTTTTTAACGAGAGGAATAAACAAAAATGGAAAAAAATTGGAACATATCAAACCATCCATCCATAAATATATGAAACAACCATGGCGACAACACAGACCCTTGCCTGACAATTCCACGCCTATCACACCGCTCACTGCGACCAAACGCACTTTTTACATCTAACTTTTATCCCCCATTCCATGGATATTTCGTAAGATATGTAAAAGCTTCTGTTATATTGTTCTTAAAGATCATTATTATTTATTTTTTGTGTATTTTACCATATAATAACTTAATGTTAGCCTTCCAAACTAAGACTGGTGGGTAGAAGAAACAGTCGTAAACACACACACACACACACACACACACACATGCGCGAAAAAATATCACCCTGAGCAGTCCTCATTTGTTCGAGTCCAGAGTTTGGTCACTTTGGTGGAGGACTTTCTATGGACGTCAGATCAGCACCGATTTATGGCACAAGGACGATCGAACACAATTTTGGGCGTATCTGGGACTCACCGTGAATCCGATCCCGACCGTGGCTGAAAAGGTCCCGGGTTGGAATTGCCCCGTGTTGAACTGAACGAGAAGGGAGGTCTTACCCACCCCGGAGTCTCCCAGTAGGATCGTCTGAGAAGGAAAAGGACAGACGTCATATAAAAAAGGATAACTTAACTCACTAAAAAGTACACACAGACAGAAAGAACAAAAAGGGGGAAAAGTAGGGAACACATTCCGGGACTGAGAGAAAAGAAAGGCAAATAAAGAAATAAAAATAAAAGAAAGGAAGGAAGAAAGAAGGAAAAAGAAGAAATGAAGAATGATATGAAGAAAGAAAGGGAAAAAGAAATTTGAAATGAAGGAGAAAAACGGAGAAGGAAAAAACGTGAAAGAAAGCGATGAAAAAAGAAAGGAATAAATAGAAAAAAAGGGAGATGGAAAGTAGAAGATGGAAGAAAGGATGAAATGCAGGGAAAAGAAAGAAAGAGATAAATAATGAATGTGAGAAAGGATGATTAAATGAAAGGGAAAATAGAGGGAAAGGAAAAATGGAGGAAGGAGGAGAAGAAGAAGAAAAAAGAATAAAGAAATCAAGATGAAGACAAAATAAATAAATAAATAAATAACGGAAGTAAACAAGAAATGAATAATGGAAGAAAGGAGGTCAAAAGAAAAGAAGAAAGATTGAAAGAAAGTTAGGGATGAAAGAAGAAATGAGGAAAGAAAGAAAGGTAGGAAGAAAGAGAATAATAGAAAAGTAAGGAAGAAAGAGAGAAATAAGGTTTATAGGAAAACAGGATAGAAAGTCAGAAAAATAAAGAACGCATGCAAGAAAGAAAAATAGGATGGAAGGAAGAAAGTGGAGAAAAGTAAAAGAAAGAAAGGAATACAGAAAGAAAGTAGGAAAAATAAAGATAAGAAGGAAGGACATTAGGAAGCAATAAGAGAGAAAGAAGGAAGAAATTTAAAAGAAAAGAAAGTTAGAAATAAATAAGAAAAACGAAAGAATGAAAAAATAAAATTAAAAAAGGGAAAAATGAAGAAAGGAAGGAAAATGAAAGAAATGTAGAGAAGAATAAGGATAAGGATAAGGATCAAGTAAGAAAGAAAGAATTGTTAAAAAGGTAGAAAATTAGCTTAAGTTAGAAAGAAAGTAAAAAAAAAATAAAGAAAAGTAAAAAAAAACCCAAACAATCAAGAGAGCAAGAAGGTAAAACAGAAAGAAAAGAAGTAAAATGAAAGTGTCGTGGTAGAGGAAGGACCGAGTGATGGCTGGAGTTCGTACGGATGGGTTGGTTACGTACTTCACCAAACTCCGTTATTACGCTTTATCTCTAAGAGTGATATATATATATATATATATATATATATATATATATATATATATATATATATATATATATATATAATGATTATTATTATCTGACCATTACTTCTTTAAACTTTAAGGGTTCCTAGTGCCTTGCTTAGCGTGTCGAGGATTGAATAAAAGTTTGTTAAAAAAACTAAAACTTCAATTAAAACCCTCTAAAAAACATGAATCAACGAAATTTGACACCTTAAATGCACAGAAATGACTTCATTAAATTTAAGTGAGGCTTTCTAAAATGACATACTTGAAATTATAGTGATGGTTGACCCACAGCTCACTTTAATATAAAAAAATGCAAACGGACTTTACAGAAACGGATACCGGGGTTTAAATACCTTTATAGATCCCTCTTGAATCGGGTTTGAGTCTGACCTTGAACTCAATGGTTACGTCACCTCAGGAATGTTGTTTCCAGGCCGACGTGTGATACTTGCACAGATGTGTTCTTTCAGGAGGAATAGCTTTAAAGCCACAAATGACTTTCGCGCATGTGGCAGATGGGGGAGCCACACGCCTTCGGCAGGAAATGATATCACCACGGGACCGTGAAAGAATGTTTCTTTCTTCTCTCCGGATTACTCTGGGGAATAATTCGCACTGGCGAGCGATGAGTCAATGCTTGAATCCTTTGATTTTGGGGAGTGATGGAAGGAGTTTACTCGGGGTTACTCCTTAAGGCGAGAACTATCTCGGTGCTTTGTGAGACAGCAGGATAGGGGGGTTTCTCGGACAAAAGTAAGTTGAACTTGATTCTTAAATCAAGTTAGCTTAAAGTTCGGTGTGACCACCAGGAACTGGCTCGAGGATGAGCTTCTTCTTAGTTCCGGTATTCCTTAAGGGCGAGAACTATCTCGCTGCCTTGTGCTACACCAGGGAAAGGGCGGGGGATATCTCTGACGAGAGTAAGTTAAACTTGATTCTTAAATCAAGTTAACTTAAAGTTCGGTGTGACCACCAGGAACTGGCTCGAGGATGAGCTTCTTCTTCTCAGTTCCAGTATTCATCAAGGGCAGGGACTATCTCAGTGCTTTGGGCTAACCAGGATAAGGGGGTTTCTCTGACGAGAGTAAGTTGAACTTGATCAAGTTAACTTAAAGTTCGGTGTGATCACCAGGAACTAGCTCTGGATGAGCTTCTCCTTAGTTCCTTCTGTTGGTAGCCCAGCCTCTTGCGATGACTTCGTAGCCTTGCTGACTCACGTATTCTACCTCGTTTTTCTAAAGATCTTCGCTTTTATACGTCGTTACCCCACTGGAGTAGGAGCAGGAGGATGGGGGGGGGGACATGCCGCATGAAGTCTCCTCCTCTAACGAGTTTTCTCAGGGCGGCGTACAAGTACCTCTGGTCCTGAGGGACCTTATGGTTTTAGGGAGACGCTCCTCCAATTTCGCATCTGATTTGAAATTGAATACCCTTCCTTAGGGGAAATCTTGCTGTTTTAACTGTTCAGCTTCTTTTCGAGACAAGGGGTGATAGAGAGGTGGTTAAGAGTTTGGGCTACGTCGTCTACGCTGCCAGGATGTTGTGGCTAACGCTTAGAAGCTTGCTTCCGAGGGGGGGGAGAACTAGCTCAAGCAGAAAGAGAAGAGAGAAAAGAAAAAGAAAGAATGCTTCCTTCACACACCTCCCTTCTTCGAAGGGAGGTGTGTGAAGGAAGGTGCTGAAATAACCCTCGATGAGGTTTCGACTCAGGTTATAGAGTGGCTTTACCTTATCGGCCCCTTTGATATAACCTATATTAAAGTGGTGCTCTATGACCATTACTTTGCCGGGCCTGAGTCGGCCGTTGGATTTATTGAGTCTACCCAAGTAGGTCACACAATGGTAATGGTATTCCAACCTACTCGAATTACCCTTCTTATGGTACTTGAATAATTTTACACTGACCCTTATGGCTAGAGCGGCCTGTTGCAGTGTGTGGCATAAATGATGGGAGCGTGAGTCTCATATTCCTCCTTTAACAAGGAACACTGATAGATCGTGTCTGGGTTCGATCTAACGGGGTCGGGAAAAATTTTCCTTACGGGATCGTTAATTGTCGTGGCGCTCACTACGACTTGGGGTTTTACTGGTAACTCCGTGGATGCTTCGTTCTGGGGGAAGAGTAGTGGGGGTAGGGGATACTCATCATCCGCGTCTACCATCTTACTCGGTTTACCTTGGTGTACCACGTTCACACTTCCTTTTTCCTCCCTCGTCACCCCATTTGGCTGGGTTCTCTTCGTAGGTATTTCCTTAGGTACACATGCTTGTGCCGCTTGCTTACTTACTTCTTCCTCCATCATCATTCCATTTGGCTGGGTTTTCATCGTAGGTACTTCCTTAGGTACATGTGCTGGTACCGCTTCCCTACTTACTTCTTCATCCATCGTTACCCCCATTTTACTGGGTTTTCATCGTAGGTACTTCCTTAGGTACACGTGCTGGTACCGCTTCCTTACTTACTTCTTCATCCATCGTCACTCCATTTGGCTGGGTTTTCACGAATGGTACTTTCCTGGATCCGGGCCGGGATAAGACCGCCTCGACCTCCATCTGATTCTCGCTAGATGCTCTTTCGTGTGCGAGCATTCTTTCTTTTTCTTTTCTCTCTTCTCTTTCTGCTTGAGCTAGTTCTCTTTCCCGCCATATTCTTCTTTCTTCGTCTGCTCTTTTTATCTTTATTCTTCTTTCTTCAGCTTCTCTTTCTACCCTCATTCTTAATTATTATGCTTCTCTTTTCAACTGTATTATTCTTTCGTTTGATTTACTTCACCTCGGTCTTCTTCTTTCTTCGTCTTCTATTTTCCACTGTATTCTTCTTTCTTTCATTTTTATATCAATCTGTATTCCTTTTCTTCTTCTTCTTATTTATTCCACTGTATTCTTTCTTCTTCTTCTTCTTCTTCTTCTTCTGATTCTATTCTCAGTTCTGCCAGGGCGTAGGCATCCATATCTTCGCCTTTTAGTCCTAGCATTTGGGCTTGTTGGTAGAATCTTTCGATCGAATCCATTTGGTGTTTGTCTGTCAACTTTTCAACGCTGTACGCTCAGGTACTTATGCAACCCCTAATCAGGTAGCGCGCTGCCTAACTTCCCTTAATCTCAATACTTTGCTGATTAGAATACCACTCCACCAACAAAATTACTTAATAACCTTGACAGGATAACACCACAAATTTAAACCTGGACCTTGTTATGTTTTAATCTTTCCTCGAACGCTTGGCACACCTTTACTCTTCCTGAAGGGAATACAAGACAACCAACCTTTACTGAGTTCTTCCAATACCCATAAGACCTAACACCAAATATTTATGCCGTGGTATAGGAAGGACCGAGTGATGGCTGGAGTTCGTACGTATGAGTTTGTTACGTACTTTACCAAACTCCGTTATTACGTTTTATCTCTAAGAGTGATATATATATATATATATATATATATATATATATATATATATATATATATATATATTTTTTGTATTATGATTATTATTAGCTGATTATTACTTCTTTAAATTTTGAGGGTTCCTAGTGCTTTTCTTAGCGTGTCGAAGATTGAATAAAAGTTTGTTAAAAAAACTAAAACTTCAATCAAAACAAAAAACATGAACCAACGAACTAGCTCCGGATGAGCTTCTTAGTTCCTTCTGTTGGTAGCCCTGCCTCTTGCCGGGGAATTCGTAGCCTTGCTAACTCACGTATTCTACCTAGTTTTACCATAGATCTTCGCTTTTATACGTCATAACCCCACTGGGGTAGGGGCAGGAGGGGAGGAGGGGATGCGTGTACATGCCGCATCAAGTCTCCTCCTCCAACGGGTTTTCTCAGGGCGTCGTACCTCTAGTCCTGGGGGACCTTCTGGTTTTAGGGAGACGCTCCTCCAATTTTGCATCTGATGTGAAATTGAATACTTGCTCTTAGGGGAAATCTTGCTGTTTTAACCGTTCAGCTTCTTTTCTAGACAAGGGGCGAGAGAGAGGTGTTTACGAGTTTGGGCTACGTCGTCTACACTGCCAGGATGTTGTTGCTAACGACCAGAGGCTCGCTTGTGAGGGGGCGGGGGATCTATTCCCTCACAGAAAGAAACAAAGGTTGTGGCATACTCGCTGCGAACACATACATACACCTTAATCCGAAAGACCTTAATCACAGCTCGGTCAAAGGAGGGACTCCCTCGTGTTAAAAGAGGGACCCAGAATTGTCAGCGGGGGCTTACCTTGTGAATGATGTCATCATCGTCCAGGCAACACTCGGGCAAATGAGGCCTCTTGGGCAGAGGACCCCGGTACCCCGTCGGAGAGGGGGTATTCCGCCTTGAATACTCGTCGTCCTGGATATTCAGACCTGCGGGCGTAATAAGACATCAATGTCGAGGGGCATGGCTATGACAATCACTGCCAAGGGGCTAATTACACCTCATTTATTGTTCAAGGTCATAATCATCATCATCATCATCATCACTAACTCTATAATCTTAGAAGGGGAAAATAATTGTGCCTTATTTGATGCTAAAAGGTAAAATTAAGACAATCAGTTCCAGGGTTTATAGTTAATAATTAAGCCAATTACTAGTACGAGGCATACTTATGGCAATAAATGGTAAAGGTCATAAATATGCCAATCGATGGCAAGGTACATATATATGCCAATCAATGGAAAGGTACATAGTTGATTAATTGCATAGGGCATATGGACTGCCTGATGGCGAAATGATAGTTATTAGAGGAGACGAGCATTTTTTAGGATCAATACTGGTAATGTAACAGTTACGAAGGTTAGATTGGGATTATGGTGTGAAGATCATAACAGGATTATTTTAAAAGTTAAGGAAATTCAGAAAAAGTATAACTTTTAGATCAAAAGCCTTATTGATAAAATGGAGAAGGGGTGAAAAATTGCTACAAAGAAGAAAAAAAAAGGCTAAGAAATTATGAGATAGAACACAAAATGAAGAAAATCGTTAGGTCTACCATTGATTGAATAAGGAATCAAAAATTACCAGGGCGTGTGTAAAAGCTAAATTTATAGAGGACATTGTCACAGATTTGGAGAGATAAAATGGGATAGAAATAGGTTTATACAAGCGCCATTGCAATGAATAGGGTGACAAAAGATTTTCTCCAAATAAAACAAATAAAGAAAAAGAGAAGAGTGGTATTAAGTAAAGATGGTGCCATCAAAGGGAAGGAGAGATGTTACAGGGTGCGGAGTAGTGTTTGCACCGGGTTCCATGATCCTAGGAATCAAACCGAGAACCGAAAAAGATTCCCGGTTCCTAAAAGATAAACTAATTTTTAATCAAACATAAAAAAATTAGAATACTTCAATGCTATCCAAAGGCAAAAGCTCCAAACTCTTGTTTTGAATATGTTTCTTGCAGGCTGCAGCGCGAAAGTGAAGACTAATTTGTTTATTGCCAAATGAAAAGTTAGTTATAATATTTAAATCTACATTATATTTTTGGCATCTTATATTTTTCTTTTTTAATTATAATATAGTTTGGTTAGAAAAGGATCAGAATATGAAAATTAACTATTTAACACCAATAAATGAAATCCAAATATTTTTGACTTGAAAAAAATTGACAACTGACAACTCACTCTGCCGAGTTGTTAACTTCCCCAATTTTTTTCAGTTCGAATTGGTTGCTTGCTTACTGCAAACATTAGATTTTGCTGTGCTCTAAGGAATTTTTAATTTTTTTCATTTAATTCTTTCGTGATAACCCACTTTTCAAATATGTCAAAATATATTGCATGGAATTACTTTAAAAAAGTTTCTAATTAATTTGGCAAAGAAAAAATAATGTGTACGGGCGATATGACTTCAGGACTTATCAAACCTTATAGAACAAAGATATTCAATGGATGAAGAAATCGCTAAACTTACTTTTAAAGATGGTCTAAGCTTTCGAGCCGTTGCCAAAAGTAAATTTATTCCAAAATGTTTTTCAAAATTCCAGTACCACAAGCAACCTCCAACTTCAAACAATGTTGTTAATAATTCAATGGTGAACTTTTATTTGAAAAAGAGACCAAAATGCATGCATTTTTCAAGAAAGAAATCAAGGAAGGCAAGTGGTATTCAGTTACCTTGGGATGAATAAACTTTAAAACAAAATAGAAGGTATGTCAATATCAACGTTCATGATAAAAAAAATGCATTGAAATTTTAGCCTCATTCTTATGAAAGGATCGTTTGATAGTAAAACTGCCATAAATATAATATGGAAAGAATTCGATTAGAAAAGTTCAATCTAGATATAAATCGTAATATACTACCGGCGGAGCTTCAATCATGTTAAATTCGGCAAATATATTCTAGCAATGCACCAGCAGTGCTTATTAGCACATGGAATATATATATATATATATATATATATATATATATATATATATATATATATATATATATATATATATATATATATATATATATGAAAGATAATTGTAAACCACAATATTTGAATCAAGATTTTATTTATAACTATCGGACTAGTTTCAATAAGTTACAAAATGGCATTTTCTACTAATAATGAAGAAACTAGGCAAGGAACACAGTATATATAAGGTAAGCCATATCCTAAAAAAAATGAAACCGCAGGAAACAATCTGGGAGAAACTCAAGTGTATCTAGGGCAAACGACAAGCTAAACAGAATGAAATGATATAGGAAACGATCTGGAAAGTTGCTAATCTCCGAGAACCATTGCTTCCAGGGTTTATAAAGACGATTGGCGACTTTATTCGATATATATTTATTAAATTTGTATTGCCCTTCAGATAAATTGAAATTTTATCAACTTTGTTAATAAATGATGATGTATTCCGCAATTTTCCTTTAATATAATTATTTGATTTATAAATGATTTTTGCCTTGGTGAAATCAATTCTATGGTCGTGCTTTTGCATATGCATAAAGAGACTTGAAGAGTTCGTACACTTTCTTATATCGGCTTGATGTTCTTTCATCCTCTTATTAAAGTGGCCCAACTCTCCGATGTATGGATAAATTGCAATTATGGCATGGTGTGCTGTATACTCCAGCATCGTGATTGATTGGACGCAGTCTAGTCAAGGATTTTCGTATGGTATTAGAATATTTGAATGTAATATTTATTTTATTTCCGTTTGCATATGATTTTAGGGGGGCCAGGGCTGGAGCATATGGGAAACCAATACATTTTTTAAAATCATCCCTTCGCGGTGTGGAGATAGCATATAAGTTTTTTCGTGCTTTCGAATGGCATCTATTTATGAGGTGAATTGGGTATTTTAGTTCAATGAAATTGTAGATAAGGTGGTTAATTTCACCCAGAAGGAAGATTGGGTCGCACGTTCTATATGCTCGGAGAAATAGGGAAGAAAGAACAGATATCTTAACGGAATTGTCATATAATGAGAAAAAATGTATATAAGCATTTGAACTTGTAGGCTTTTGATAGACTGAGCACTGAATATGATTATTTAAATGGTGGATATTTACGTCTAGAAACGGTAGAGAATTGTTCTGTTCCCATTCTACTTTGAATTTTATCGATGGGTGTAACGAATTCAGGTTGTTGAAAAATTCATTGAAATTGTTATTTTCTACGGGCCATGCCGACAGGATGTCGTCTACATATTGGAACCAGATAAGAGGTTTCGAATGGATCCTAGGGAAGAGGGTCGTTTCATAGTTTTGCATAAATAGATTGCATAGGATGGGGGAAAGGGGTTTATCCATACTTTGGCCATATTTTTGGTTAAAAAACTTATCAGCAGTTGAAAATACATTATCAGTTACACATAAGCCCACTTATTTATTAATTTTATGGATCGGTAAAGGTAGGTTAATATCTAAGTAGAAAGAAATCTCGATAACACGTCAAGCCTTCATCGACCGGGACTTTCGTGAACAAACTATGTACGTCAAAGCTAACAGTTTTTTACCACTGAGGTCAAGATTTTTAATTTTGGAAATAAAGTCCGATGAGCGGATATGTGAGTGAGAGATTTTACCCTCTGCATTTGATAAGATTCAAGCCAGCCATTTGGATAGCTTATACTTATGGGAGCCAATGCAAGAGATGATTGGGAGTAATGTTGATACCTTTTTTATGGGTTTTCGGTAACCCGTACATGTAGGGAAGGGAGGGGTTGATTGTTTAAATTTTTTGGTTATTTCAGATTTGGAACCTAATATTTTTCGGATTGCGTCATTAAAGGATTTCGTCTTGTTGTTCAGAGGAATAGAATTTAAAATTTCATAGGTAGTGTTGTCACTTAAGAGGTCATTTAATTTTTGCGAATATTCAGTTTTATCCATCACGATAATTTGGTTAGTTTTATTGGATTTGGTTATCACTATGTTTTGGTCTTTCTGCAAAAGTTTTAAAGAGTTAAGTAACCTAAGGGGTATATTTTGATACTTAACATTAGCATTCGAATTAAAACCACAGCAAAGATAACCACTGAGAAATTCACTATTAATCTCCAGATTTTCACTTCCATTACTAAGGGACGCTAAATGTTGTAGGTTTAATGAATCACTATTAGAAAATAAGAACGAAAGTCCTTATCCAAGAATAATTTGTTCATCGTATGTTAATTCACGAGAAGAGAGATTCTGGATGTTTTTTTCTTGGAGATGATGAGGTGCACCAGGGCCTTCTCTTGAACAGGAAGTGAAGTTTCTTGTTTACTTTGGAAGATTTTCTAATGTAGGCGTGGTAGAGATGGTTTTGGTTTAGACGAAGAAGATAGGAGAGATCCTCACGATCCCTCAGAACATTGAGAGAAACTTGCAACTCGAAGAAATCAGAGAGATGGTGAAATTCAGCCTACCCTCCGCTGCAAGGCTCGCGGATGCTAAACTTTTTGTTCGATCCGCACTGGAAACGTTTTCCTCCATTATACTGATTTGAATAACAGAGTAAATTGCAATCTTTCTCTATGCAAAAGCTTAGAACTCATTTATTATTTTATTCAAGATCTCTCCTGTGATACGGTTCATCAATTGACAGGTACAATATGTGCCGTGAAATTTGCTCAAATATTTTTTCCGTTCACAATCGTGGGAAAATGGTAGGCACTGAAGAAAAAGCATTGCAAATTGATGAAGCGCGGTTTGCAGGACACCGAAAATACAACAGAGAAAGATTACTGCAGGGAGATCATACTGCAAGGTCAACTGATGGCGAACCTGGCGTAAAAAATAAGCGGAATCATAGAAGAAGAATTGATGGTAACGAATGTCACTATTTCTAGGTAGAAAAAAGAAATCGGGAAACACTTGAACCCATTATTCTAAGAGAGGTTTCAGAAAATTCGGTTATTCATTCTGACGAATGGCTGGCGTATTGTAACTTAAATCGTTTATCTGCAATCATCAAAATCATTATGTTGATCTAAATACTGGGGCAAACACTCAGTCAATTGACAGAAGCTGGCTGGATGCAAAGTTAGGATTTTGAAAAAAATGAGAGGAGTCAACAAAACACCTTTCAATCTCACCTTGAATATATTTTCTGGCGAATGATGAGAAAAAAAAATAACCAATATCTGTTTCTTGCTTTTCTAGATGATGTAAGATCTATTCAGCGGTAAAATATGTAAAAAAAAAAAAAAAAGTATTTTTTATCCCATAATAAGCGTAGATCGCATACAAAAATAGAATATGACTCTCGTAGATAACATAGCTACGTAGATCGCATACCAAACCGGCACCAAAACGTATTTAATATAAATTGGTTACAAAGCTCTTAATGCTATGATAACAGAGGTGGTTTTTAAGATTTTAAAATCGTCTATTGTAATATCGGTTTTGCAATTTATGGAGTGAAGTCGAACAGGTGAGAATTCTTTCTTAGAGAGAAAGAACCTGGGGCTAACTTCCAAATGGTAACAGAACTTATGTAGCCTTCAGCGAGCACACCGTACTGCCAATATATTTTCCCAGTTTACATTTGGGGTCAAGTATATTCATATATGACGGAGCAATTTGCTTCAGGCGGGATTCTGTCCTTAAAATTAAAGCATAATCAATCAAAGGTGGTGTTTATTTATAAAAAAATAACTTAAAATTGGTATGTAAAAGAATTTATTTAATAGAGTTGTAAGTTCTTTTGAATTTTATTTTATTTAAGAAAATCAATATCCGGAAAAACTACGTAACAGATATCTTTACAAACAGTTGAGAATTTAAATTTGGGATGGTAAATGTTGTTAAACAATTAAGCCGTGATTTTTTTAATCAGAAACATAGGAAAACCGTTTCGTTTGAAATATTTAATCAGAAATTCGACTTGTTGAAATCCAGAGTAGGATGAACAAATATTATATGCCCGGAATATTAGTGTTTTAATGGCACTGATTTTATACGAAAAGTCACAAAAACTGAAAAAGGTTTAGGCCTTGTCCACTAAAAGTTGGCTTACGAAAACTTTGGTTACAAATCCAGTTGGAAAATGGGAAATGTGGATGTCTAAAAATGAGATTGGAAGCATTGAACTCCTTTTCGCAAGTAAATTTAATATTGTGATGTATATGGTTGGAATATTTCATACATTTATGGCACGACTCCTCAGTATTAAATAAAATGTATGTACTCGTATCATCGACAAAGCAGGGGTAAAGTATGAGTTTAGTGGTCTAAGTTTTTGGCTGAATAATTGTTCTTCAAACCAGGACATGAAGATATGCATTTTTCGAAGACAGGGCCTAAGGGATTGCCCATGCCCTCCCCATCTATTTGAAAATAGGTTTCGTTGTTAAAGGTAAAGTAATTGTAGTTAAAGGCTAATTTACGTGTTTCTTTTAAAAGTGGAGGAGTAAATCCATGAAAATTGGAGTTTTTTGGGGGGGGGAAATGCAGGAGGTCGGACAATGATATCAATAGTTTGGTTAAGAGGAATATTAGTAAAGAACGAGGAAACATCGAAACTGCTCATAAAGGAGGGATAAAGATGCTGAAAGCTTTGTAATTTTTTAACAAAGGTGAAGCTATTTTGAATTGTAAACTGGTTTGAGGGAAAAAGAGTTAATAAAGGCACCAAATATTTAACTAGGTCGTAAGAGTGGAAATTATAAGATGCTAAAATGAGGCGAAGGGGGATGCCCTCCTTGTGACATTTGGGAAATCCGTATAGAGAACCTAAGTAGGACGCTGAAACGTGCAGGCGGCTGTAGCTAAATGAATCCAAAATATTGACGCTTTTTAATTTAAGCAAAACGCGATTTATTTTGTCCTTTAACTTGATGGACAATGGGTAAGGGGGATTCTGAGATCTTTTTGAACTTTGAGTTATCCGACAAAATGACATTCATTTTCTCTATCTAATCTGATTTGTTAAGAAGAACAACACCTCTACCCTTATCAGGTTTGGTGATCACTATCTCTTTTCTTTTCTTTAAACTATTGTGAATATCAAAGTCAATTCGGCATAGAAAAATGGGGAGAATTTGAATTTTCGCGCGAGAGAGCGAAATTTCTGCGCGGAAATCCTTGAATTTGCCTGTCATGCGCAGGTCTTTTAATTCGCTCATTATGTTCGGCTTCTGTCCATAAATCGTAAAACCGATCTCACAATAGACAATTTTAAAATCTTAAAAACCACATCTGATACCATACCATTAAGAATTCTTGAATCAATATGTATTAAATACTTTTCTTCTTCCTTAAATTCCGATTCCTCTTCCCATGCACTTTAAAAATATAACCAACCTCCTAATCTTCTCTTTCTTTCGACGCTCATCGCCCTTTCTCCTCAGTCTTCTTCTAACGTCTGAATGCATAAGGTTAGTGTTATCTTGATGTGTTTCCTGTGTTTTCCTCTAATTCGTTAATTTTATTTCCCCCTTATAATAATCCCCAAAATACCAATTACCCGTAAATTTTTGCTATACCCCTTAGAAACCCCCAATGTTTCCCTTAATTCCATATATTTTTTTTTTTTTTAATTCTAACTTAAAATGTTTGTTTTCTTCATGAATTGTATATTTCCAGCATCCGAAGATGGGTGAAAAGAACACCCGAAATGTTGTATCAAGAAAATGAAATGAATTTCCCTTTATACGTCCTTTTGGCTGAATATATATATATATATATATATATATATATATATATATATATATATATATATATATATATATATATACATATGTATATATAAGCTTGTCCGATTTCATGGCATATACGAGTATTAAAAAAGAAAAAAAAAACCGTATGACTAAGGAAAAATTTAATTATAAACATAAACTCCATTCTTTTCTAGAACTTCATTCTATGTGCCAACAAGCTTATAAATGGCACGCTTGTAAAATTCTTTAGTTTTTGATGCAAAATATTACTCCAACTTGTTTTCAACCTCTTCTTCTCTTGATATCACCCTTAGACCATTTAAATGGTTCTGTAATCCCTTAAACTAATAATAATCAGAAGGTGCAAGGTCATGAAACTATGGAAGAGGAAGCAATATTTCCCAACAGAGCTCCTCCAAGAGACCTTTGGCCATTCAAGTTATGTGAAGACGGGCATTAATATGATAGAGGATGACACCCCTTCTGTTGACTAAGGAGGTTCGCCTTTGGCAAGAAGCAACTTTCAAACTACAAAGTTGATTTCCATAGAGATTGCTATTAATTGGTTGAGTGTTGCCTAACTGTTCCTTCATGGACAATTCCTTCAATACCCCACCAT
This sequence comes from Ceratothoa steindachneri, assembly GCA_963969495.1. Lineage (NCBI taxonomy): Eukaryota > Metazoa > Arthropoda > Malacostraca > Isopoda > Cymothoidae > Ceratothoa > Ceratothoa steindachneri. The sequence continues at coordinate 203,995,203 of OZ018321.1, forward strand.
ACACTCAAAATGATCTCTTTTGGATGAAATGTGTCTCTCGGTTGTAGAGAAAGTCTACTTCCTCAATTGATCCACGAACGGTGGTGTTTAACGTTATGATAAAGTATCTACTTCTCATCACGAGTAACAAACCTGCCCAAAAAATGGTGCCTGAAGGTGTCATGAAAGCAACGACTCGCAGCAAGTAACACGCTGTTGCAGATTCACCATAGACATTTCGTGTGGGACCCATTTTACAACCACTGGAACCTTTGCAATCATTTTCAATGGGAATAGGACAGTTGTATAAGTTAAATTAAATTATTGAGCGAGTTCCATAGAAGATGTAGCAAGATTTGCTGTGATAGCAGCTTACAACTCTTCGGAATCAAGTTCTTTTGGACGAACCTCTTTTGCTTCTTCTTTTAGATTGAAATCCCCACTTCGGAACGAGAAAACCACCTCCTGAACTTATTTTAGTACTGCATCACGCCCTTAAGTGCTTTAAATGGATTTTACCGCTGTACTACTTCCGTTGACATCTTTATGAAACTCATCGAGTATAACAGGCCTAATTTGATCACAGACGGAACGAGGCTGTTCGAAGGAACCATGTTCTGCCAGGATGCTGTTAGTGTCCCTAGTGACAATCTTGATCACCTGGTGGAGACATTAAATAAACATTTTATGAAATTTTCCCCGCGCAGATACAAATAAGTTACCCTACGTTACACGATGTAGCAAATTTTGGCGACGACACTGCCCTTTCAAATATTGACATACCTGAAGACGAAATTAGCTCTAATATGATATTAAGAAAATGAAAATTTCCAAAAAACAGGGGGTCCCGATTAATTCTCTCTGAACCATTTTAAAGAAATAGGTAGCAAACTCTTAAAACTCATTTGAACAATTTCAAAGAGTCTATTAGCCAGGGAATATTTCGTAATGAGCTCAAAGAGGCAAATATAACACATTAATTTTTTAAAAAAGCTATTATGACTCATCATGGAAACTCTTGGAGTCCATTGTAAGAGACAGGATCGTGGAGCATCTGTATATATAAATAACTTAATAAATGACATAACACGGCTTTCGACGAGGACGCTCATGTTTAATTAATATGTTCGTTCTTTTTTCACGAAATCATTACAACGTTTGCTCAAGATTAGGTTGTAGGTGCCGTTTATCTTGATTTTCCAAAAGATTTCTCACAACCTCCACATACAAGACCTAATAAAACTAAAATCGCACGGAATAAGGAACAAGGTCGTAAAATGCGTGTAAAACTGGCTGAAGAACAGTTGGCAGAGAGTTATTGTGAATGTCAATAGTTATTCATGGGCATAATGTATCAGATGTCACCTCAAGTTTTCATTTATCAATTAATCATATCTCAATAGCCTTTTGACCTACAGTATCGTCCTAAAAGATCAGTGCCCTTGTATTTCTATGGCAACATCTTCCATAATTTTTCCTAGAGAAAATTCAATGTTTCCAATATTGGTATATGATATCCTACAGCTATGAACTAAGTATAGGTTAAAGTTATACAAGTTTAAATGAATAAAACCAAAGTTCTCAGCAGATAAGAACTTTACTAGAAAATTTAGGTGGCCAAAATGATCTGAACACTTAGTGTTCTTGGAAAAAGCATCGGCACTGTGAGCATAAGAGCTAAATTCAGTTCAATCCAGTGTACATTATGATAAGTTCTCACGAAATAATCACGTCCTTTAACCCAGATAAGGCTCTAGATCAGGGATTCTTAACCTGATGTCCATGGATGGGTTTAAAGTGGTTCGTGAGGGTCAGATTAAAAAAAATAAATGGATGGGTTTCACTAAAATAAACTAGCTAACAAGAGAGAAAGTAGTATTTGTGGTATATTTAAGCAAGATTTCTTTTATTTGAATGAGTAGAATTTACTTTTAAATTGAAAAGGAGTGAGTTATTTGTTAAGATTGTTTACTTTATCTATACTTTTGTATGCTATAGGCCTACACGTATGAGGCAATCATAATTATATTATGTCAATAAAATAAAGTACATATATTAATTACATGCAAAGTTGCTTTTATGACTTTTATGTGAAAATTTCCTTGGAGGGGGTCCATAGCTTTCATCACTTTCTTAAAGGGGTCCATGACAGAATAAAGGTTAACAACCCCTGCTCTAGATGCAGTTTATCTGATTTCAAAAATGCTTTCACACCGTTCAACACAAACGAATCTTAATAAAGCTAAAATCGCACTGAATTGGGGAAACGTACTAAAATAGGTGTAATGCTTGCTGAAAAACAGTTTGCAGAAAGTTGTTGCGAATATAATGAATAAGAACAACTTTGCCACACCGAATTCATCGCGGCAACTTGTGAGATATTGCTAAGAAGATGAGTGTGAGAAGAGCAGTGCACCGAGACAAGGACTACCATTTGTATGTGCTGAAGAGGCACCAACCAGTTTCTCACACAGACTACGAAGGAAAGCCGTAAAGTGAAGGCACAAACACTCATTAACGAAGTCAAACACGATGGTGTTGGCCTTCTTAGTTTCTTTTCCGACTAAAGAATATTGTGTAAGACTGTAAACTAAACAGGCAGAATGATCGGTGCCTTTGCAAAGACCTATGCGTAGTGCCTACGGCCATGCACAACAGAACAAATTTCCTGCTGTTTTTATGGTTATGGACGTGGTCAGCAGCGAGAGCCATGTTTTGCCTCTTCACATATTCCCCGAGTGCTCCAAAGTCAATGCAGACTTTGAAGGCCTAAAGTTTTCCAACAGGACTCTGCTCCGTCACATAAGGCAAAGACGACACAGGAGTGATCGCTCAACAATATCTTCCTGCACCACTCGTCTCCAGACTTGTGGCCACCAAACACCACCGTGTGAAGCTTTGTGAGAAGGATGTCATAAAAGGCTACTCACAACGCTTTAGGATCTCTGAGGTACGCCATTATGCAGGTAATTTTATCCATGACAAGGAGTCCCTAACTAGGGCATGCAAACATTCAGGTCGCACCTAGAGAAGGTCGTGACGGCAGATGGTGGTCATTTCGATTGATTTCGCAACTATATTTATCATTCTAATTGCGTGTCAATTCTCATAAGAATATATTGCTTCGTTTGGTATATGTACAACTTTGTTCTTTTCACGTGTACAATTTGTATCAATTTCCCTGAAACCCCATTTTATATTGAGTGTCCTCCCCCTAAGTTTCAATTCATCAACTACACTGGTCAACACACTTTTTGCTGACTTATGTTTCGTGGTTGTTTTTAACTAACTTTGACGTGATGATTTCAAATATGGCATCCATTTTTTTGTAACACATCAGGTTTTCATTCTACAGCCTATTCCTATTTTACGATGTAATGCATGAATTTACTCGGTAAGGATAGTTTCCTAAGCTTCAAGCCATTACTTAAAATATCAACAGAATTTGAAAGGATAAATGCATTGTAAGATAACCACCTATTACTAAATACATACAGGTTATTTGTCAATATAATGGAGAAAACACGAGCAATTTTACACATACCTATACATTCATGGAAGAAACTTCCGCTTGCGAGAGTGTCATGTCTGAAGTGTTTGTTGTCTACACAGTCTCGTTGAATACTCCAAGAGTAGTCTGCCATCATGTTTGTGTTCTATCGTAATTGATATCTCTCCTCCATAATCTTGATATCTTGATGAAAACGCTCTCCGTGGTCATCACTCACGTTGCCAAGATTAGCAGGAAATTGATCAAGATGACTCTTGAACAAATGAACCTCTATGCTCATATTGTAGCCTAAACGATGAAAGCTATCAAGTAATGTCTCTATCAAATCCTTGTAGTTAGCAGCTTTATTGTTTCCAAGAAATCCTTCCACAACAGCCACAAATGAATCCCATGCTCCCCTTTCTATGTCAGTCATCGAACTCGAGAAGTTTTAGTTTTCCATTAACTTTCTGATTTGTGGCCCATCAAAAACTCCAGCCTTTATTTTATCATAACTTAAGCCAGGAAATATTGTACATATGAATTTGAAACAGTCACCTTCCACATTAAGATCGTTCACAAATTGTTTCATCAGCCCTAGTTTAATATGAAGGGGTGAGAAGATGATTTTCTCTCGCTCAATAAATGGTTGGTGTATAATATTCTTCTCCCCAACAGTCAAACTTTCTTTAAATGGCCAGAGTTTCTGTTCCCAATGTTTGTCCTTGTTTCGGCTGTCCCCTAAACACAGGAAACACGGATATTTTGTATAGCCTCCTTGTTGGTCAAGTAAAAAATTTACCATTTTCAGATCCAAACATATGATCCATTTGTGTTCATCATATTTGAGTAAATCTAATAGAGATCTTATATTTCATGCTTCTCTTTTAAATGCACAGAGTGACCAATAGGAATCGCACCGAACAATTTCCATTATGGAATAACACACATTTTAGACTCTTCTTTGACCTATCTATAAAAAGTCTCCATTCACTTGGATCATACCCTGAAACACCCGTCGCGTTTAGCAGTCCCGCCACGTCACAACAGTATACAGAATTTTCTTCAGTTTTAAAGAATGCCAAGAGATCTCTCTCCCTGTTCCGATAAAAAGTTACATTTGTTTTTTCCTGCAACAAATTCTTCTCTTTAAGTCTAGAAGCTAACACTTCTGCTAACTCATTTGACAAGCCTAGGTCTCTAACTAAATCATTCAGTTCTAATTGACTGAAGTTTGCACATTCTTGGGTCGATGTATATACAAAGTCTGGATCACTATCAAGTTCATTGCTTACATCAGATCCATGTATATCATATAAATCGTCCAGTTAAGGAAGTTCCTTCAATACAGGTACTGGAATTTCATCTGAATGAAGCACTGGAAATATTGCTGAATCAAGATTTGGGTAACTTATTTTATGTTACGTTTTCTTGCTACAATCAGAAGTATTTGTGAGACAAGAGTAGCAATCATTTGCATGTATTTTTTGCTCCCGCTACATCATAGGAATGCCAAATCCTAGTTGTTTCCTCGTGTCCTTTGTCCATTGGAGTAGATTTTCGACACATGGTATACAAACATTGTGCGGGGCCCACGGTTTATCCTGATCACCTAATTTAATTTTAAAGTAGGCCAAGTATGCTATTTTCATAAAGATACTAATGTTTTTTATTTCAGTTGATGTAGTAAAACAACCACATATATATCAAAACGAGTCAGGGAATTCAAACATTTCCTTCGTAATGAGGCCATACTATTGAATGTTATTTCATAAAACAAATCTGAAAAAACACAAAATTATATTGTACACAATTGCTTTATATATCTAGATGTGCATAATGAGAAGTCTAAATACATAGATAAAATAAAATAAGAATAATACCAAACGCTTGCATTTTTGTTCACTTGGTCGTAAGATAGCCTGCTACTATGAATGGGACTAATATGGACCAGTACATAAATAAAAAACTTGACGTAATAGAAGAAAACTATTATAATTTTTAAACTCAGTGACCCAGAATTTCCCAAGAACAGGTCTCAAATTTAAGTCAGCAGAAAAAAAGTTACAATTTTTGGACCAATGCTATTCATCACCTATTCCTGCCGTAGAGGTAACATGCCAATGAAATTTGTCACGCCTCTCTCTGTCCAGGATTGGTCGTAAAACTACGCCACCAAGATAGCCTTTCACTTGTAAATATTGTGCAGAGAAATCTCAACCGCTCCAAATATGTAGTACAGAATATTCTGTCAATTTGTGACAAACAAGTATATGCAAGGTTGACAAAATCACCTGGTAGGCCAGGGAAGATTTAAAAAAATGAAAGACCGAGCCATTATCCAAATTGTGAAGAAGAACCGTATTTAGACCTCTGCAGCAGTTACTCGAAAAATTAGTGAGATTTTATCCATCATTGTCTCCAGGCAGACTATGTCACGTCGGTTGGAGGAAGACAACCTACATGTTTGCACATCCGCAGTCAAGCTATTGATCAGTCTTTATACCAAGAAGGCTTGACTTGCATTCACCACTGGAGCCATTTCCACTTCAATGACGAATCTAAGTTTAATTTGTTCTTATCCGATGACATGCGATTCGTTGGTCGCCGAACAAGTGAAAGATTGTAGTCAATTGCACTAAAATGAGTGGGAAATTTGGTAGAGGAAGTTTCATTGTCTGGGTGGTGATTTCGGTCGGAAGCACTCGCTCACTTGTGCTCTTATGGAGCAGAGTGAATGCATAAATTCACAAGGAATTTCTACAACCTGCTTTGACTGATCTGCGAGCCTTCGAAGCCCTACCTGCAATTTTCATCAAAGATAACGCCCCCTGCTGGATTTATAAATTAGTCCAACAATTATATTCAAAAGAGAATTGCAGAATCAATCATCATTAGCAAGGTTTAATAAATATATCTCGAATAATGCTGCCAAATCCATTTATAAACCGCCAGAATCGGTCTTTCGCCGGGATTAAAAGTTACCCCCGGAACCACGCATATATTTATATCTTTCATTTTATTTCCTCTGTTTTCATTTTGTTTAGTCCTATTTTTCGCCTTTATATACTGGATTCGTATACCTTACATTTCAGTATACAGTTGATAATGGCGAAAGCCGAAACTAGGCCTGTTTGTAAATAAATCGGATTCAAATATTGTGGTTTATTATATACTTTTAACTGTGATCAAAGCGGTGCTCGCTGCCTCAGTGTGCCTGGTTCGAATCGCTTCCCTGGACGGATTTTTTCGAAAAAAGGTAATAAAAATATTACTGCAAGGAAAAATTATTCCGTTTTCTCTTTCATTGTGGTTTAATGGATTCATTTTCATCATTCTCTCGTGCTACTTTGAGAGATATATACACACACACACATATATATATATATATATATATATATATATATATATATATATATATATATATATATGATATATATATATATATATATATATATATATATATATATATATATATATATATATATATATATATATATATATATATATATATATATATATATATATATATATATATATATGCAAATTTATTTCGTATTTATTCCGGCTTGGTTAAGTGTAACGTTAGAGGAAATGAGCCACTCCTGTGCGTGGAATTTTTTAAATAGTTTTAATGTGCGATTTCAGCTTGTCGCTTGACTGTTGATGGCCGGCTTATTTTCATTTATTAATATGGCTTCTAAGATGTTAACCTCGCTTTATTAACCTCTTTTCTTTAAATAATGGTGTTATCAACGAGCATATTTCTCGTTAGGTTAATATTATGGGCACTCTCAATATGGTTCTTCGGCCCTGTGCTTTAGAGATGCAAAGTTAACCGTCTCGAAAGTGTGGTAGTTGTCATGCCAATATATTTAGAGTTTTTATGATTACTGGGATACCATTTATGATTACTTGGATATCTTTTAGGATTACTGGAATATCTTTTATGATTACTGAGATATCTTTTATGATTACTGGGATACGTTTATGCAGAGAAACTATGTAAATTTCTATAACATTACCAACCCTTTTGCGAAGCTAAAATTAATAAATGTTGTTTTCTGAGAGCAAGTCATGACTATATTTTTCAAACGTAGATTTACCAACTAAATGTTGAAAAATCACAAAAAACAATAGCAGATTTGAATTCCTCACATCCAAACACATATTTTTAGTAGCCCTTTGTGAAGGAATTGGGAAAAATTAATTTTCATCCTATGAATTGACACACCCTACTTGCCCCAAAAGTACTCATCCATTGGAAAAAGGCGCTCTCTTCTGTAGAATCTCATTTATTTCTTTGTTGTACACTAGCTAAATATGGCGTAATGTGCTGTAGCAGCTCCTTTAATATAATCTTGTCATTTTTTAGTTGACCAGCGGGAAGATGGTCTGTCATGCGATGAAGCAAAGGGAAGATTGGGTGGTATGTGCAATAAAATCTTGTCTCGTTTAGGTCGAGCCCTAGGCAGATGGTGTGCTATGGGCTGCTAGCCACTCATCGATTCTGTATGTATTCTAAATGTTATGTAGCACCTCGTCTAGGAAGGGATCACCACCATGGGCAGAAAAGGTGAAATTTGCTCTAGCCTTAGGTAGAGCAGAAGGGGTCCTAGTACTGTAGTACCTCCTCCGGGTATATGTAGTTTTTTAGCTTTTTCTTTCTTTTTCATTTCCTTTTTTTTCATTCGTTTGCAAACGTTTTTGAGCCATTAATTCCTTTTTTCCTGTTTTTGTTTAATTGCTATCCCTTTTCATTATATCAGGAACTTCCTTCGATGAAAGAGTTTCCAATATTATTTGTGCGTCTTTTCTTTTTTCTTAGTTTATTAAGTACAAAAGCTTTTTTTTTATCCTCTACAATCTCATTGACAATATTATTTGGTACATTTTCATCTATTTTAATCATCTTATTGCATAAAACAACTAGGTAAATGGTATTTACTTTTTCTTAAATTCATTTTATAATTCTATTTGTTTTTACAAAAAATCCCAAGTTAAAATATAATCCTATGGATTTAATTGTCTCAAAACTTTTGGCCATGTCAAGATCTGTATCCATAAATTTGTAACAATTGGCACTAAAAATTCAAACTGTTAATATAATTGCCTTCTTAAATCATAGTGTAATAGATAAGTACTGGAAACCTTTTAACTTTTTTCAGACCAAAATCTCGTTGTCATAGCCGGATAAGCCGTGGGCCTCATCGGTCTGCCCGCGAAGTGCAAGTTCTTCCTGTAAGGAATCGCAAAGCCGCTTCTTGTTATATTTATAAATATACTACAAACACTTCATCTCTTATCAAATATTAATATATTGAATTGCCACTCTTTGAACGAAATGACTAATTGTGCCAATTTATAGTTGTGATAATTAGTCAAAACATTTTGAAAGATGTGACATGACTAATTTGCGCAACTTTACATTCCAAAGAATTTCACTCTCCATAATTTCATAACTTAATACTAATAATTTTTCCTCCTTGGTATATAATTGCATTCCTGATGTTATATCACAAACCTCATCAATATTGTTCGGTCCTCAAAATCAGTCGAAATACGAACAGAAGCGGACACCATGAACAAAGAAAGATATAACTTATAAGGACAAAATAATGCATTATTTCGAGCACGAAAAGTGCAAAAAACTTGATCGATACTCTGACGTCAAATAACACGCGAAAAAAATATCCATAGAAAATTGGATTTGAAAATACAATAAAGGGTAACTAAATTGCTTTGGATAGTCACGTTGAAAATATATTTTTTAGTATAAATAAGAATAATTAGGATAGCAAATCTATTTATTTATTATATCTTCAATAATAGGGAAATGTCTTTAAATATTGTCCCTTAATTACAAAACTAAATGAAATATTAAGGTTAGTCTTTTATCTGGATTATAACTAATTCAGGATGTTATAAAACATTTTTACACATAGATAACTGCAATGGAATCTAGAAAGCCCAGCATTTTGCCTCTTCTTGCGCAAGAAGAGTATGTTCTGGAGAGGTGGGGGCTCTTTTGTTCACCATCGTACCTAAGTTGTCTACTCGTTGAGTAAACCTGTCTTGATACAGACAATCTTGCAATCAATTCAGAGTCAGTGCTACTCGGTGACTTGGTAGATCCAGAGTAAGTGCGAGTCGGTGACTTGCTTGATTCAGAGTTAGTGCTAGTCGGTTACTTGGTCGATCAAGAGTCAGTGTTATTTTGTGACTAGGTAGATCACGAGTCAGTGATTCATAGTCATTCCGACTCAGGATTCTTTATTCTGCAACACTGTGCCAATTCAAAAAGCCTCTAACCTGCGCCCAACTCACTTATCCTCCTTTGTTGCCTAGCTGTTGTTATTCGATATTCATCACTCTTAAATTTTCACTACTCCTAACTTCCCATTTTTATAAGCCACTTTTCGAAAACTATTTCATCCAAATGTTCTCTTTAGTTTACATAATATTTTCCTATTAAAAACTAGATAAAAAAATACAATAATAAGGTATTCTTGCCTCTTTAAAGTACTGAGGTATAAGATTAATGCAGGCACACGAATTGTCTTTAAAAGGACAAAGGAAGAGCAATTTGGCAGACGAACTTTCGCACATCTCAATCATAACTTCTTAAACGTCGCTTCAAAATATGAGTATATATAGGCATAAAATTATTTATCTTAAAATCGCCTAAATTATTTCCAAAACACTCATGGGAGGAGATGAATCTCAATAGGCTAAATTAAAGTAATGCCCTGGTGAAAATACGGGTATAAGCGTATTTTTATTGTTATTTAAAGAGGTCTTAAACATCGTTAGAAAAAATCTAATAGTAAAGATTTCCACACAAATGTGTTATAAAGGATCCATGGCAATGTCCTTTTGTTTATCCTCTTTAGGCGCGATAAGCGAACTCGCTGGAAGATATGGAAATGCACTCATCTTATGCATCTTTACCAGGCGGAGGCAATGGTGTGTGTCAGATATCAGAGAGAGAAAAGATATATATATATATATATATATATATATATATATATATATATATATATATATATATATATATAGAGAGAGAGAGAGAGAGAGAGAGAGAGAGAGAGAGAGAGAGAGAGAGAGAGAGAGAGAGAGAGAAAGAGAAAGAGAGAGAGAGAGAGAGAGATAGAGAGAGAGAGAGAGAGAGAGAGAGAGGGAGAGGAAGATAAGCGCCGCCTCGTCTTTCAATGGAGAGAGAGAGACAACAGACACCTGGGCGACCTTTTTTGTCTGCGCTAATGGAGGTGCGAAATTATGAGACGCTGTGAGACGCCACGGTGATCTGAAATGTCGCCATCACAGAAAGCTCCGACAAGTTTAAGAGCCTAAAAGGTCCCATCTGAAGTCGGACAAAGTTTCGCCTTGCCGGCTTAGGAACCTTCCCGCGATCGCGCAAAAGGGGGTGAGACTATTCTTGTCTGTCGATGCGTCTGATCGTGGAACCCTCCCCTACGGATGGAGGGGGGGTCCTCCATTCGATACTAATATAAATCCTCCGGAGCTAGAGTTGGAAGTTAGTATCAACCGCTCGCCCTGCCCCGTAAGTATCCGCCGCCCACCCTGCCCCGTCAGTATCCTTTGTCCGCCCCCGTCGATACCCGATATTCGCGTCCCGTTGGACCCTGCACAATTATCGTAGAACCCCTAAAGCTCCAGTATTCTCGTGAATTCACGTGAATCTACTTCAACCCGTTTCCAGCCGCTCCTCAAACGCAACGCGCTCAGTTTCGATTCGTGTTTTACTCGAAAGCAAGATCTAAGTTCATCCCCTAAGAGTCATTGTCAAGAGACCATTATATGAACTTTGCACCATGTCAAGGATTACTCCCCTGGACCAAATCTTCGAGGTAACAGCGGCGCGCAACTCTCCTGTGCAAGTGCTCTCTCTACCCCTCCCCCTCCGAGCAAGCCTACATCGTCGGCTTCGTATATGCTCAAGGTCATTCGAGCGATCCGCGGTCAATATTGTTTGTTTGTTTCAAGGTGACCGTCCTCCCAAGTCTCCCTCCCCCCATTTTTTAGCAGCTGAGACCCGTGTAAATCTAATGTGTATATAGCCTGTTTTAAAAATCCCTTTAACCTTGTAAAATAATATTAATTTGCATATTAGTATAGTTAATTTTGTACCCGTTTTTCTTTTATCCCGGAACCTCGATGATAGTCGACTGTTGGCCAACCTACATTTTGTTAATTTACACTCTTCTTATATTATAAATCTCCCACGCACTCGAAACACGGAAAGAGCTAACTTGACCCTATTCTACGACAGTGTGTGTGTCTGTGTGTCGTCTAAAATAATAGCAAGATGTAAAAAGGTTATGACTGAAAACACATTCTTTTTTAAAAATATTTCTGGAATTTTTTTATTTTTCTCGGCTTAACCGAATAGCTCAAAATTATCAAATAAAACTAACAAACCCCCCCAACCGTAAAATATCTTAGGTAAGACAACAAGCAACACATAACCATTATATAAAACCAACAATCTAAACAACCCGAGCTAAGATTCATCTCACGTCAAACATATCAATATCCCCAGGTAAAATCAACATACCAAAACAATCTAACCTAACCTAGTAAACAATCAATTTCTTCAGTCCCTTTTAATGTACATTCGAGAGGGACGCAATTAGATCTCAACGATGGCGTGTCTTGTTATTGTATCCTAAAATCTCAATTATTTCAAAATCACCAATAGAAAGAAATTAATCTCAATAGGCTTCCGATGTAACACAAATAATGGTAGTAATATAGGTATCGGCCTAATTTAAAAAAAGTTCTAATCACTGTTAAAAAGTTAATTTTCTAAAAACTTTGTATAAATGTGTTTGTAGCAGAATAAGGTCGAAGGGTGACCACGTGATCTCCTGTACCAACGTGGTCCTGAGATCACGCATAGAGCTTTGAAAGCACGGCTGAACCAGGATGAGAGTGAAGCCTATTATCACACCCTAGCTGTATTTGCTTAGGGACCGATTTTATCATCTCCCATGGCCGCCTTTCAACCAACATTCCTGCCTTCTGTCATAAGATCGAAGTTCATAGAACATTCCATGCTAACGTTATCACAATCCCCCCTTCCCCACGAAGGAGTCACAGACTTTTCCCCCAAATCGCAGAGGTGTGTTGAGGCGGCCGCTCAGCCACCAAAAGCCACCCCACTGGGCGTCTATATAATCCTTCGACTCAGTTTAGTAAGGAGCACTAATACACTTTCCACCTACCAGGGCGAACGAGTTGAAGGACGCCCCGCCCCCCGCGATCAGAGATATCAACGATTTCGATTCAAGAACGAAGGCTAAGTCGACATCCGTGAACTCTGCCATAGTCAATGGGCGAGTATCTGACGATGATTCCCATCTCCGAAGGCCATCTACAAGTGCATCCTCATCTGAAGTGAGAGGTAACCTGACTTCCCCCTTCGCAGCCATCGTATCCCAACTAGCCCCTTTCCTGCAACGAACACGTAAACAATTGTAACCGGTGCCGCCTGCAGATTGATCTAGAATATGGCTTACCCAATCGATCCATTCTTTGTTTTAAAAAGGACCCTGCAAAGTTAATAATAAACCATCCCCACTGGACTCATAGCAATTTCTCCATTCACTAACGGTCTTCAACCAACTTCGGCCCAAAACCCCTAAAGTACCTATGTATATAATATATATATATATATATATATATATATATATATATATATATATATATATATATATATATATATATATATGAAAATTAATGCAATATCGCAAGAAAAGATGAGGAATTAAACCACATTCTCCGAAGACAATTTAATTCAGAACAGTTTCGGTGTATCTCACACCCGAAACTGTTCTGAATTAAATTGTCTTCGGAGAATGTGGTTTAATTCCTCATATATATATATATATATATATATATATATATATATATATATATATATATATATATATATAGAGAGAGAGAGAGAGTGTCTGGCCATTCCTCCACGACAGTGTTATAATGAACCTTGGCAATGTTATTTCACTTACAACATTATGTATCTTAAAATCGCCTGAATTAATGCATTGGTGACAATATGGTCTTAGACCCATTTTTAGTTCTTTTAAGAGGTCTAAAACACCCTTAGCAAAGTTCTCATTATGGGAAGATTTTCTCCCCAAATGGATCCCGAGCGAATCCGGACATTGTTCTTTCATTTAGCTAATTAACCGCATTTGCATGCACGCAAAATTAACGACACTTTTAAGATAAGATAAGACCAGGGAATTTAATTAGGAAATCTAATATACATATAATGTTTTCAAATGCAATTTCTTTTCAAGAATGGAGGTTTGTTAATTTAATAACGAATCCAGGATATTTAAAACGAAATTATCGTGTGTAAATTTTATGAATATCCTAGAGTAAACACGCTTACACATGCACCTAAAAAGTGCGGTTGGCTCGAATCAACGCCAACAAAAATAATGCTCCGCCTCCCTCCCCTTTATGCTTAAGGCCATCCATCTTATTTCCATATTTCTTCGGTAAGATTTTTCTCTCTCAACGCTCCTTCACATAATGAACTCACCTTTTACACTCTCTTCTCAACATTTGCACTTGATTACACTCACTCTTGTATTTTATCTTCACCATTCTATCTCCATCGATTATTTTTTTTTACATCCCCATACCCCCTTAGAAGACTTTCAGTCATTACGTCATTCACACTCTTCTTCATACCAGACGCATCTCTTACCCACTCGTTCCTCATCCTCTCTACCCTTCGTATACTAAGCATTCATCGCACATTATCCATTTGTACTGTTCTCATTCATATCTTTTCCTATCTTTCCGTGCCATAGGTTCGCTCCCATATGCTAACGTTCGTATCAGAATACCCTCATGCAGCTTCTTGGCACACCACACTCGGAACCTTCCATTCACTAACATTCAGAGCGCCTCTGAGGCATTTTTACCATTGCAGCCGCAATCTGTTTTAGCTCTATACATCATATAAAGTTAAAACATTGCACTTTTTCAAGGGTTACATCACGGACTCTAATAATACACCACACCTCATCCTCTCACCTAAACACTATTACTTTATTCTTGTCTACACTTACATTTTCCATCCTCCTCACTCTTATCTTGTTATAGGCTTCAACTAACATTTCCAAATCCCTCTTACTCTTAGTCACTATCACCAGGTTATCAATCATCATATTCCAGCATCGATATAAGCCATCCATCACCATTCCTTATTAATCTAACACCTCTCTCCTTAATTCGTAGCTGATTGGAAGAATCGTTTATCTGAACTGATGATTTGCAGAAAGGTTGTATTACCAAGCGCTCGTCGAAGATCCCTAAAGTTTCGTGTTTTGTTTAATTAACTTGATATTTGACATAGGTTTGTGTGTTTAGTGAACAAATTAAATGGTTCATTTAAAAGCGTTTTACTGATCGTGATTGGAGGGAAGGAATAAAGTTTAGTGCATTTTGCTTGTGTCATTTGTCCATATTGTCTTGCGTCGTTTATTCAAGTTAGTAACTGTGAAGTGGCGTTTAGTGAGCAATTTTAATTATTGGGTTGAGAAGCGACTCGTGTCTTTCGTCACTGTATTCGATTTTTAGTTGTATTGTGTTTCGTTTTTTTTTTTTTAAATAAGGTTAGTAATTAAACTTTGTGCGCATAACCATAGCAAATATATTTTGCGAAAGGGCATAGTGATTTCACTGAGAGTACTACGATAACTGAATTGATCCCAGGCTAAGATTTATTTCCCCCTCTCATTATATATATATATATATATATATATATATATATATATATATATATATATATATATATATATATATATATTCGATAGGTTTGCTTCTAAGAAGGCTTATTTTCAGGATGAGGATAAATCCCAAAATGAGACATGTAAAATTTCTCATTTAATTAAGTACAACGCTTTGGGTACCTTACCCATCTTCTGGTCTATAAGATAGATTTAGAACACGTTTAAAATTACAAAAATTATAATGCACATAAGGATTAGAAATAAATTATTTAGTAAATTGAAATTATGACAAATCGTTTGAAAACTAATGAAACTTTAGATATTGATCAATTATGGGTACTTAAATATGGATAAATATAACACTAGTTGATGCAATTATTGGTTGACACAGATATTAGGCACTTAATGAAGCAGAAATAGTAATAAATTATTTAATAAATTGAAAATGTGAAAAAATAATTTGAAAACTTGACACTAAATATAGATGCTATAAATATGGATAAATATAAAAAAATATACTAATTGGGGCAATTAATTGGTACACAAAAATATTAGTCACCTTTAGTGGACGGCAAAAGTGGAGAGACTGAGGAAAGATTATAGAAGTAACCGATTAAAGATTGGTATATATATTAGTGGTTCAGGGATGCAATGTTATGAAATGGAAGAAAAACATCATCCTAACCATCATGCCCAAACTTTACATATTGTTTACATAGAACTTAGCAGGTTAAAGGCGTTTTACAAACTTTTGGGGACATCTTTGAAGGAAAGTTTGTATAATGCTAGGTTTAAATATGCTCCCCAAATAAATTAGACATATTTATATAAAGTGTTTATCGAAGAATAAGGAGAGGGGGGGGGGGGAGAGAGAGAGAGAGAGAGAGAGAGAGAGAGAGAGAGAGAGAGAGAGAGAGAGAGAGAGAGAGAGAGAGAGAGAGAGAGAGAGAGAGAGAGAGAGAGAGAGAAATAAAGAGAGAGAGAAAGAGAGAGAGAGAGAGAGAGAGAGAGAGAGAGAGAGAGAGAGAGAGAGAGAGAGAGAGAGAGAGAGAGAGAGAGAGAGAGAGAGAGAGGGAAAGAGAGATAAAGAATTCGCTCCTCTCCTGAATTCCCCAGTTCGCCGTTGACCGCTTTAAATTCGTCTACCCTATATACTGCGAAAATTAGCACAATGGAAAGACCATTAAGAGGTCATTGCAACTTCTCGCTATGGGCCCTTATCGCGACCCAAAGCAATTAAGGAAGTCTGTCGGCGATGAATCTCTCTCTCCCCGTCTAGATAATTTCGGAGTATATATTCGAGACCTCGAAGTTCACATGCAGATTGTGAATGAAGCCGCCGTACAGTACGTTAGCCGTAACGTCTTCGTTAGTCGAGACAGAATCGACTATATTCTCGTCCACAGAATAAGTGAGTGATTGTCGAAGAGCCAAGGAAGAGCTAGTCGTCACTCAGTGTTGTTCGTGGAGATAGTTAGGCGCGCTTCAACCCTTCTCACCACGTCTTCGGATTTTAAGGATCAAGAAGCCATCCCCGAGGCACCCTCCGTTTTTCTCTTAAGGATAAGAGGCTTCCAACTTCAGTTCCCGAAGTTGAATTGAGCGTCCCCTGAGATGCCCACAAGTTCAAGGTTAAACTTACCTACCCTGGTCCTACTCGCCGCACATCAAGGTAACAGGGATTTAACCCCCCGCTTCGTCACGCTCCTCCCACCTTTACCGTGTCGAACCTCAAGGATCCCTTTTGCCCTAGAACTTGCATAATTGTAAAATCATTACTTAATTAATTATCCCTCGGTTCAACTTAATTGATAGTATTAATCATATTAGCTTTAAACCGTCAATATTTAATTGCATTGCCATTTAACTTGCCCGATATGTATATGTAATCTTTGGTCCTATTAAAGTATATTTTGTAGCCATGTTTGAATATTCCATGGCCTAGCAACTGTCTATGCAAAGCAGTCTTAAAACCATCCCCAGGTTGGAGCTTTACTTTCGGTCGGCCAGTAGGCCAGTGTGCGTATAACCGCGTAGACCTGATCATTCCACAACTGTGTTACCAAATTGATCGAATAAATATATACAAAATTAAAATTGATCTTATATAATTGCCATGTTATTTGTGAGGCGATGCCTCCAAGGACCAGCGTGAGAGGAAGCACCCTCGGAATACCCCTTCTAGCCCCTTCGCTCTAAATCACGTGCTCCTTGGCGTGGGTAGTTTAGAATCTTCGAAAAGGAAGCAGTTCCACGCTGAGTCACCCGACCCAACTTTCGGACGCTCCTCGCCCTCCCCCCCACGATAAGCCAAGCTCTTCGCCCCCATGCTTCCCAGGCATGTCTTTTCTCCCGTGAGCGCAGCCGTACTAACCATACTCCCATATCATGAGGCAAACTTCGCTGTCCGATCCGACTCGTTATCTCGAAATAAGTTTACATAGACTGACGTCGAGAATCCTCTAGGGACGGTCATGCCCTGGGGCTATCTATCGGACCAGCCACCTGGCTATTTAACCATGAGTCTGCCATTCCTCGATACGATTGAAAGTCTGCCAGTTCCTTCGTTGAGACCGTTTTGTCTGTTTCCCCGTGAAGTCCTGCAACCCCTGTTCGATTCGCACCTCGTTGTTAAGATATCACCAGCAGATCTCCCTTCGTCAAGCTTTTGCCCTTGTTCAGAGGAAAACTATCGAGCAACCTTCTTCCCTGAGAACTGTGCGGCCCCCCCCTCATCTTGGACCCCCTTCAAGACTCCCGTTCCTTTGTGACTGAGACTCCCTCCTGAGCCACAGAACCATCTCGTGTTTTAGATTCTACCTCTCTGGAGCAGAGAAAATCTCGTTCTTCAACAAGAAGTACTCAAAGCCTCCTATCTACGAGTCCTCCTCGTTAGGACTTCCCGAAGTATCTTCTTGAAGACCTTTGTCGTTGGTCTTCCTCCTCTCTTCCCCTCAGATCACTACCACGCTTCAAGTTAAAGCGATCTTATGTTGTAATCCCCTGATTACACCCCGTCAATCATCACTCCGCATCCACTTTTGAATTGATTTCCCGCTCAATCGTAATTAATATCTCTTGTTCGACTCAACGTTAATTTTGCTCCTACCGCCTAACTCTGTCATATCCTAAATTGTCATAATCCAATTAACTATCTGAGTTGAATGATTTGTTCCCCCTTTTTTGTATATATATATATATATATTGCCCCATTTATTATATATATTAAAAATATATTTTGGGGTCTTTTTCTTTGTATATCCTTTGAACTGCAACTTGGCAAGCTATTAGATAAATCCCAGTCAACCGTAAGTCGCACTCTGTATAAAAATCAAGGAGGCGGTACCCTACTTCTTTAATTGCCCCAAAGCATATCGCAGGCGGCCTCGAGTCGGCTATCTGCCCTTGCTTGTGTATGCGCCCTTGCGCTGAGTGGGTCTTTACAGGCATACCTCGACATTATTATTTGAATTGAAATTCTGCTCTTCTAGTTTTCTTGCAAAATTCTTCTATGATAAAATCGTAAAAGTTCTCTCGATTCTTCTTAAGCTTCTTGAAGAATCTCTTTTCAATTTAAACTAAGGCAAGATTAAATACCATTTCTTCACTTTGCGAACTCCGTAAATAACTTTAAATTCTTTTAAACGCAGAAAATGGTCACTCAACACTTGTTGATATTGGTATAGTTATAAAGTTAGAAGCAAATTCGTCAATTTATATATTTTCTTAATACCATGATGTGTATTTCGCTTTCGGTCGCAACATTCCTTTTGGCAAAAGATTTGTGCGAATGTAAAACAAACAATTCAAGAGGGAGACGAGGAAACTAAAAAAAATAATTGTGGCTTCTTTTCAAAGATTTCACAGCTCTCTGTGGGAAAGTAACTTCATAGAACTCAAATTTTTGCTGAAAAACTGAAAAACTCTCATTTGAAGAAGTATTTTATCGAATATTTCACGAAACAGTTGACTGTTTCTTGTGTACGTTCGCCAAATCCTTCTCTCCTTAAGACCCATATATCTCTAAACTTTGTATTTCTTATTTGTTCGATATTTTAATAGTGCTTTCAACGGTGAATGAGCTATACACAATATCCATAGATTTTGTATGCAGCACATTGAATAGATATTCAGTATGAGGAAACATTGAAGAAATTACTTCTAATAAAATATTAAAATCAAAAGTAGCAATAACAGGTAGCAATCAGAGTGCACTATACGAGGGGCGGTCAATAAGTTTTGCAATTGGGATATAAGGAAACGAGATATGAGGTAAAGTGTTTTATTATTTTTCAATATAACTACCCTCGACTTCAATGCACTTTCGCCACTTGTCCCTGAGGCTTCGAATTTCCAACAACCAGAAATCTCCCGACTGCTGTTCAATCCACTCCTGGACGGCGAGCTGGACATCTTCATCGTCCCCAAACCGGCGTCCACGCAGTGCAGCCTTGAGCTGGCGAAATAAAAAGTAGTCGCTAGGGGCCAGATCTGGACTGTAGGGGGGGATGGTTGAGCTCCTCGAATCCGCACTCGCGACAGGGCAGCTTGTGTAACTCTGGCCTTGTGGACTTTGACGACGTTGAAGTCGATCATGGGCGTGAGGTTTCGTGAGGTTTCTAGGGACCCAACGGGCAGAGACCTTGGTCATGGCCAAATTGTCGTGGATGATGTTGATAACACTTCAATGTGATATTCCAAGTTCTCGCTTGATTTCTTCGACCTTCACCTGTTGATTTTGGAGGATCATCCTCTCCACACGGGCCACATTGTCCTCGTTGGTCACGTCTGACGGGCGTCCTGGACAGGGGTCATCTTCAAGGAACTCATGAGACCATGGCGGAATTCCCTATTCCAGCGAGCAATAGTTGCATAAGAAGGGTCGTTGTCGGTGTACACTGCAACCATGCGTTCATGGATTTTTTTTGCATTCTTGCCTTCCTTGGTCAAAAATTTGATCACTGCGCGGTGCTCAACCTTCTCCATTTTTGAAAAATAGGTGATTGACGATCTGCGATCAGCTATTGCTTCTTAAATAGACGAGGTAGGAGCCTGTGGCTGCAGATCCTGACTTGTCATAACTTGTCCTAACAACCCCACAAACAGCCATCCCCCTTCCTCTGCTTTGCCCTACCGATTCGCAAAACTTATTGACCGCCCCTCGTATTTTTCATCCAATTTCTTTAGATTTTAATAATGCTTTTTAAAAGATCTATAATAGCTTCTTTATTTTTCCTTAACTGTTTCAACTAGACAAAATGAATAGTTTCACCGCGTTGGAGCCAGTTTAGAGAAACCCTTTCCAACAACTTTGTCACGCATTGAAGATCGCTTAGTTGAACTGCTAAAAAATGCTGACAAACTTCCTAATATTGAAAAAAAAAATTACATTCGGAAATTTCGCAAACAGCTTTGGATAAATCAAAGTTAAGTTTATGGGTGTAGCATAAACAAAAAAAATACCCTCTGGTACAGTTTCTCTAATCTTTGTTTGTACTCCATCGCGGTTTACCTCCCTTCTATTGTTGATTTCCTTATTATTTGGTTTCGATACATCGATGATATTCTATGCTTGTGGCTACATTATAAAAATGCATACCCTTACCATTTTTTTCATAAACTCAACTTGTTTGCTCGTTTGTACCTTCTATTAAATTTACTCTTGATCTTAAATGGAACGTAACACTAAAATGTCTAAAATTTTAGACATTTGGCACAAACTTTTTTATCCCCTTCATTTTCTTGATAAATGTATTGAGTTAGCGAAAAATTCTTTTATGGTCTCGCCTTAACCCTATTTGTAATAACAAAA
The DNA here is from genome assembly GCA_963969495.1 of Ceratothoa steindachneri. Classification (NCBI taxonomy): domain Eukaryota; kingdom Metazoa; phylum Arthropoda; class Malacostraca; order Isopoda; family Cymothoidae; genus Ceratothoa; species Ceratothoa steindachneri. The sequence continues at coordinate 204,016,258 of OZ018321.1, forward strand.
ATACTTACGGACTACCCCTTAACCCAACATTTGCTATTTTCCCTCAAATTTTAGAAACATTAAGCATTTATATTGTATTTAATTATAAAATGCATTTTATATACGTATGTCTCATTTTAACCATAACATCGATTGGAACTCAGCTAAAGTTGTCATAATAAAGGTAAATATGTAGATTAGCGGCACGGCCGAAAAAAAATTTGTGTGTAAATATTATCGTTCACTCGTGTCGGAATATTCATGCGCGTTTGAGTCCTTTTCCAATTATTATTCTATAAACAATTAGGATTATATACTTCGGGGCTGTGCCCCCCAGACCCTTCCCCCAATTTAATGATACTCAGGATCATCGTAGTGTAGTTCCTCCATTGTGTTTACCCCCACACGAGCCGTCAACTTAAATGTACTCCAAAAACGTGAAACATTTTGGAACACGGACGAAATAGTACGTCCCATCGTTCGCGCCGATAATCTACATATTTACCATAATAAAGATGCTATTTTTCGCATTGTTATCGAATCTTCTTTCATTAGCAAATTCCTAATTTTAATTTAAGCCTTGTCTTGTATAAACCCTATGACTATTTTAAATTGCATTCAGAAAACGTCCTAATTTTTATCATGTAATTAATTATATAATTTTTTACTTTTCTTGTTTTCAGCTTGTTTTCCTTCTATTTTTTATCTCTCCCTCTTTCTCTCCCGAACTCCCATCTTCATCCTTCATTTTGATTCCATCTTCTTTAATTATCCTGTTAAACCCCTGAGTAATCTTTATATTATTGGTATAGATGGTATTAACGAGTTAATTTTCTTTATATATTTTTTGTCACTTGGTCTTCTCCCATGTTTAATTTAAATGCCGCTTACTTTTTTCAGGATTGGTTAAATTTCTTGTTTTGGGTGTTCTCTCTCTCCTCACCCTCTTGTAAAATATTACAGTCTTATTTTGTTTCTGTGGATATTGTATGTCGGGATTTATCAAAAGCATTTAATAAGGTTTGGCAAAGGGGGATGTATTTCAAGATCCTGGATCTGGGACTAAGTGAAAACTGAGAAAGAACTCTCTGTGACTATGTCATGGAGAGAGCGGCGTATATCAGTATGGGGAGGATAGATTGACCTAGGTTTATGATTAATGTAGAGCTCGCTTAGAAGGGGTCTCTATATGGTACTATTTACTCGATATACGAGAACAATGCAGATGTGCTAGCGGCTGGGAACCGCACTTGCCTCAACATTCAATTCGCGGATGATTCCAGCCACAGAGTACAATGTCCCTTTTAGAACGCGCGATTGCAAGCTTGGATGAAGGCGGCAGAAATCAAAAGATTAAACATCTATGGGGCCAAATGGAACATAAGAACAAATCAAGGGAAATTCAACGTACTCTCAATTGGAAGGAGGCTACTTAAGTAAATGTTGGGGTGGGGATAGGCGCTATCCCTGCACTACAGAGTGCCATGTACTCCATATGAAAATTACTTTATCCGTGTACAGGAAGCATGTCTCTGATAGAATTTCTAGTCTCGACTGCAATCAGAACTCTACTCATGTTAAGAAACTTCAGAGAGAGCAATAAGAAGATGATCTACAATATACTTGTAGGATATCCACTGTTCCATCCCGTTTCCATCCTCTCTTGTGTCTCGAGGACGCAAAATAGGAGACAAAAGATCATGAAGAACAAATGCTTGTACCTAATTACGGGTACCCGCAGACGAGAGACAAGAGTGCAAGAAGAGCTGCACAGAGAAAGGGGGTAAAATACATTAACACAGTCATAGAAAAACGGACTAGGAATATGCAAGGGATAGTTAATCAAGGAAATAAACGAGATATTATGAAAATAATTAACTAGAACAGAAGAGCCAGAATCCATGCCTTCATCTAGCCTTATAGTTAACGGAGATGAAGCGCCGTTCAGGCATGATGAAATGTATGAAAAAAGAGGAAAAGAAGAAACATTAACCGAATAATGGAATCATTATTTAACTTAAGGAATATCCGAATACGGCAGCAACCTTACCAATTTGACTGAAGAGAAAAGAACGCAAAGGAAGACGAAAGAAAATGACAAAAAGTAACATACACTACAGAATATAATAAATACAAAAAACACTAAGTATTATAAATAATATAAAATAATTAAACTATAAAAGCAACAACAAATGCAAATTTCAGAAACAAGAAACATTAAAATTTTAAGACAAAAGGATTGAACGCCGTTAAAAACAATAACAATCAAAGATATACACGGAGAATAAAATTAATCATCAGGCGCCTTGCATCCCTTTGAAAATATCCTACACAGCATTCTCTTTTTATGTCTTTTCTTTCTTTATCTCACACACATGCTTTGTCCCCCTCTATCGGTTATTGCAAAAGTCCTATTACAATCGTTGCGACGCTCTCAACAAAGGACACGATGATAGTTTTGATGCAGTTAGACACGTTTTTATTGTTTTAACATATAAATGTTTTTAAATTGTAATATTAGTCAATGTGGCGAACACGTGCTCCAGATGAGATCTGAAGGCTATGCATACGTTGTGGACAAAATCCTTCTGCATGCTGGCTCAAACGTGTTTGACGGAGGACTTCACTTCCTCGACAATGCTGGGGTGGACCTTGCAGGCCTCATCCTCGACATGCATCCAGACGCTGTATTCGAGGGGATTGAGATCAGGCGTCTGCGGCGCAAAAGTTCTTTCGACCAGAAGTTCATGTTCGACCCCAACGGTTTTGGCAGTGTAGGCCGGGGCATTGCCCTGCTGAAAGAGGTAGTACACCTTCTTTGTAATCTTCCTCACTCAGGGCAGGAATTTCCTGGCCAAGATATCCTTGAAATCGTCTGCAGTGAGCCTGTAGCCAGCCAAGAACCACACGGGCGCCCTCTTCTCGCCATTCGAAACCACGTCGCCGAGCATCATCATGGAGGTTGAGGGCTTGGTTATGAACACGTAGCTAATCTCAGGGACGTTCTCGCACAAGCTTTTCACTCGGTCGTTCTGCTTGTTTATGACCGGATCGATTGTGAAGGTTTTTTAATCAGAAAAAAATGAGAATGTGATTGCCATGACTATTCAAGTCGTTGAGAAGGCGATGACAGCACTCCCGACGTTGTTGTAGCCTACGATCGATAACCAGAGTCCTTTCTACTCACCTCAAGATTTTATAGCCCTCCTTCTTGAAGGCTCTGGAAACCGTGGCCAGCGAGCTGTTATACTTCTTCACGAGCGCTGTCATTTTGAGCTTCGGAGCATTTTCAAAGCCAAACGGTTGACAATTTGCTGTTTGCCTGAACGAGGTCGATCTTTGAGGTCTTTCCCGTTCTTGAGCCTCTCCGCGACTCTAGAACATTTATCTGGCTGGCGGTGCGCCACTTGGGGATGTCGGACTTGTGTCCAACGTGCAAGAGTGCAGAGAGATCGATTCTTTTCACTTCCATCTTGACACACCTGCACACAATGGAAAATATTTTTTATTTACACGTGCTGGAAAAGTTTTAATTTTAAGTTTTTAACGCAACTTTTTCTTTCACACACGTAAAACTCTCAAAAGATAAAAAACCCTTAGTGAAACAGAACTTCTACAAAACTCAGCACACACACAAACACACACACACACACTCGCCTACATTAATTAATAATTTCGTTGAAAGAATCAGTCAGTTTGTTTAAACGCTCTATACACTTTGGTAAAGCTAGTCACTAGTAACGGAGGTAAGAACTATTAGAACTAAGGCGAAAAACGTGATTTTTAACGGGACGATAATTTTCTTTGTCAACAGCACATATATACTTATTAAGGCAAGCAGAAAAGGTTGAAGCCATCAGAAGAATTATAAGAGCTATATGCACCTACTGGAGTGATTAAAGATTCTCCTTGTTTCCTTTGAAAGAGGTAACTCCCCAAAGAGGGGCTGCTTATTTCTACCACTCTCTCTTCCTCTTTATATTTTCTGTTAACCTATAACTTCCTTCAACCTTGCACTACATAACTTCGTCACCGTAAAGTCTGAGAAGCAGTTGGTAAAGCCCTGTAGGAGATCACGTTAGGGGGACAGAAAAGTGGGGTTGGTTATCGACCACAAGCCTAAACCCAACTGTAGACTACTGATAGGACTAGGTCTAAATATGTATGGTGACCGAGGAGAGTGCGAATCCCGAAAAATAGGCAAAATAGTAATAGGGTATGCATATAAGAGGGCTCTTCCCTTTGAGCAGCCGGGTAAGGTTTTACCTGTGAGACATCACCAATCAGGAGCCACACACAAAGTGGAATACACTAAAACACTGGAAAAGAAAACATGGATCGCCTGAATGAACTAAAGAGACTGCTCCTTCAGGTAATACCAAATGGGAGAAACGTACCACTCATCATGTTGCACAGACAATCTTCTCGGTCCTCGAAATACCTTTAATTAAGTGCATCGAGAATAGAGATGGTTCACCGTCTTCGGTACCCAAGAAAAGGGTGTGGAGCAGCTACTATCGACGGCCGGCAGTATAACAGTGGGGAATTAGCCCTGGAAGCGTAGGTTCCACCGCATATCACATCGAACAGGAACTTTCTGTGCCGAAAAGTGGAAGGATGGGTAGGAGCTCACTCATACAAATAGATCAGACAAGAATTAATGAAGCGACAAAGCTGGCTTAAAGTACAGGAGGTGATCAAATTCAGAGATAAAACTCATGTATTCCAAGTCGTATGTGAGAACACTAAAATGGTATCAAAAGGACAAAAAAGGAGTATTGACATTCAACATGCTGATTCCCCCTACGAACATACAGAGATGTATTTGTCAACATACAAATGTGTGTCACTTGCTACGTAATTGAAGACCACACACACCACAACGAATTGCCCCCCTAAAGGATTGATGTATTGTTCTTTTAATGTGCCACGTTTCGAAATTGCACAAACACAGTAAATAAGTGCATCAACTGCGAGGGAAACTAGCGGACAGTGGTAATTCTCTGCTCATAACAAAAGAAGACGATTTGATCAAACACCTGGTATGCATATGAAACGAGGGCAAAAATGCTAGGAAAGACAAAGCTACCAAACAGAAAGCATGTACGAGTATGTCAAGATATATGCATGCATAGGTACAGAATGCTATACATCCAGGAACGTTCGCAAACACGCTAAACTCTATTGAAAGCAAAAGAGTTAGAACTAATAAACATTCCGCATCAGATCGATTAATTGGCAATTCTTAACATGCAGGCGCCAAGAAGCAGACCAAAATGAAAATACACAGGAAGACAGATAAGCAACGGAAACGGAAGCGAGTGATTCAGAGGAGAGTTCGAAATCCTCGGAGGAAGAAGCCAAAAGCGCCCCAAAAAAATGCATAGGAGGAAAAATCAAAGTCAGGAAGGACTCTGACACTGAGGGCGAAATCCATCAGCCCCGCTACCGCACCCACAAACAAAGACGGACAAGGAACAATGACGCATGAAAGAAAGAAACAACCCCCTCAACGGAAGCAATAACCATACATTGTTACGGACAAAAAAAGGGATAAAAATTACCAGCAATGGATAAAGGAATACCCCAATCACCATGGATAATACAAAATTTAACATCTTACAATTAAATACCAACGGGTGGAGAGAGAAGAAATAGATTTAGGGAAACATGTTCAGAAGAATAGATCCAGGTTTAAATTATGGACCACGGAGTCAACCTTAACAATAATGAGGTAAACATTTCGAACTACGGCGTCATAACCATAAACTCTATGGCGCAACAACACGACAGAGCTGCTAACGCGATCAAGTTGGGCATCAACTACAGAATTCGCGAAGACATGACGAGTCATATATCGCGGTAGAAATAATAATGGAGATATCAAACATCATAATAGTTAGAGGATATCAACCCCCAATGAAAAATCATTTACCAATTAAAAACTTTACAAACATCTTTAATAATAGAAACGAAGTGATATTTATAGACGATATTAATGCTCAGTGTGCAGCGAACGGCTAAGCTAAAAAAATAAAAACAGCAGGAAGACACCTAGAAGCACTGTTCGCAAGAGGCATCTGTCATCGACTAGAACCTGATTCCCCAACTTACATAACAGGGATCACTGCCTCAAAACTGGGTATCTACCTAGGCAATAATTATCGCCCCTACAACTATTACATGTAGCCGGAAGACAGGCTGTGCACAGATCACACATCAACTCTCCTCACAATCGACCAAAGACTAATACAGTTCATTCACGAATTAGAAGAAGTTAGTAAATACCCTAAGATCTCTCGTAAAGGGTTCTTTACACTTAGCAAAAAAAGTACTTCTATGGAAAAAAATAAGCGGTCATTCACCCTCAACAATATTTTAATGCTTCCATACAATGACCACCTGTCCCATGTTCTAAAATTGTTACAATACTTTATATTTAATGTAGTTTTTTATTTAATAATTCCCACGTTAAGTAACTTTTCAATTGGAAATTCTTCTCCTAATGAAATAGCCTGTTTTTATAGGATGCCCCGCAAATTTTGATGTGTGTTTTACATCGGCTAGATAACCAAAGACCTTGACATTGGAATCAAACAACATAGGTACAGTTGTCAAACTGTACCAATGCAATGAAATAGAGTGGTCTAATGCGAAGTCATTTGTATTTTTTGTCTATGTTATCGAAAGATAATTAATTGAATTTGCTTTCATTAACTTCTCGCAAGAGATTAATTTCAACTTAAGTTGACGATCAATTCAAATTAGACAGATTCATTATTAATAAAATTTGTTTGATTTATCATAATAATCTTGAATTTGTAATATATTTTATTTTTTGGAACGATTGACTTTGTTTTGTTCGTAGGCCGTATGAATGACACCACTTTTTATACATTTTCTCATGGTTTTATGTCTTTTCATTTACTCTTCCTCCGCTTCCGATGATGCCAACACGAAAGCTCTTGTGCTTATCCTAACACTTTATTTTAGGAATGCATTTTTTTCGAAAATTTGAATTTTAGTTTTAAGATTTTCAATTTTTTCGAAAATTTGAATTTTAGTTCTAAGATTTTCAATTTTTTGGAAAATTTGAATTTTAGTTCTATGATTTTCAATTTTTTGGAAAATTTGAATTTTAGTTCAAAGATTTTTAATTTTTTCGAAAATTTGAATTTTAGTTCAAAGATTTTCAATTTTTCGAAAATTTGAATTTTAGTTCTATGATTTTCATTTTTGTCGAAGATTTGAATTTTAGTTCTAAGATTTTCAAATTTTTCGAAAATTTAAATTTTAGTTCTAAGATTTTCGAATTTTTGGAAAATTTGAATTTTAGTTCCAAGATATTCAATTTTTTGGAAAATTTGAATTTTAGTTCTAAGATTTTCAATGTTTTCGAAAATTTGAATTTTAGTTCTAAGATTTTCAATTTTTTCGAAAATTTGAATTTTAGTTCTAAGATTTTCAATTTTTTCGAAAATTTGAATTTTAGTTCTATGATTTTAATTTTTTTTGGAAAATTTGAATTTTAGTTCTAAGATTTTCAATTTTTTCGAAAATTTGAATTTTAGTTTTAAGATTTTCAATTTTTTCGAAAATTTGAATTTTAGTTCTAAGATTTTCAATTTTTTCGAAAATTTGAATTTTAGTTCTATGATTTTCAATTTTTTCGAAAATTTGAATTTTAGTTCTAAGATTTTCAATTTTTTCGAGATATACAGCCTGCATGGATGGTTTTTCATATATTGGAAGATTTTGTCAGTTATTTCTAAGTGTTCAGCAAAAATAAATATGAGTATCGAATGTTTTCGAATTTTTTAAAACAAAAATAATTACAAATCGTGAGAATTGTGTTTTCCGTATATTAAAAGAATTCCTATAAAAGTTTTTTCTTGCATTTAGGCCTAGAAAATAAACATGGATCTGATAAAAACTAGATCAAGAATAAATTATTAGGAGATATCTACTATAAATCTTTTGATTTTTTTAATACCAAAATCCCGTATATAGAGGCAGATAGGTATCCATAGGGCAGAAAACAATGGTCTTCCTGTGAAGTCCAAACTTCTCCTGTAAGGAGGAATGTTGAATGTCGGAGGTGAGTTTAATTCTAAGGAGCTTTGATTTTGGATCAAAAGGGTAAAATGATGACAAATATTGGTTAAATGAATTATGTGTAATTATAATTTATCACTAACTCTGTAATTTAAGAAAGGGATTTTTTTTAGTATTTGAATAATAATTTCATCTTAATTTGATTATGACTTGTTTTTTTTTTTATCAAAGTTGTAAATAAATAAATTTGGGGAACTTTTTAAAACCCAAAGAATTACAAATGGTGAAGTTCAGAAAATTTATTTTCATATATCTTCTTCTATGATTCTATATTTTAGCAACGTGATATTTTGAAAGGGGGGAAATTTAGTTTAGAGTTCCTTTTAAAAATTATTATAATTGGCGAAGTTCAGAAAATTTATAAAAATTTAACTATGGCTGCTATTTTTTAGATTTTAAACTTTAATCTTAGTAGCAAAGCGCAGGCTTCCCCCGTAGGGGGGAGTGGCGAAGCCATTGTCTGGTTTCTAAATATTTTTTAAAATAAATGTTTAAATCTTTCTCAATTACAGAAATGGTTCTTTCTAAAGAAAAGCGTGCAGCCATTGTTGCTCTGCACCAAAGGGGTCTGAAATGCAACGAGATAGTTGTTAAATGTATTGCATTTAGAAACACTATCTTTAGTATCAATTAATGGCTTTAAAAAGACTGGTTACACTCCTGTGAAGAGGTTTTCTGGACGCCCAAAAGCTTCAAATGAACGTAAAGATCGGCTCCTGGTAAGGTCCAAGCTCATGGATTGGTTTACCTTTGGTGCTAAGCTTGCTCACGACTGGAAAAAAAACAGGTGTAACCCTTTCAGCGCACACAGTGATTGAGAGACTTTTCGACAAAGGTCTCAAGTCGAGAAGAGCTTCAAAAAAGTCTCATATTACCAAGAAAAACCTTATGAATAGGCTCGACTTTTGTAGAAAATATAAAAAATGGACTGTTAAAGACTTGGGCAAAGTGATATTCTCTGATGAAACTAATATCCGCTTGTTTGGAACTTCTGGAAGATCCCTTGTTAGGATGAGAAAAGGGGAGAACTTCCACGAGTGTTGTGTCGTGCTCACGGTGAACCATACATATGAACACTCTTCAAGTATGGCCGTGCTCCTCATCTAAGGGAACTGGAGCCCTAACACTTTTGCTCAAGAACACTGCCATTAACTCAACAGTTCTTGCGCTTTCTTCAAATTTATTAATACACCAACCTTTCGTGGCCAGCCTCATTATCAGGGTATTGAAAATAATGGAAGGACAGGTAATTTGGGCAATACAACAATATGCCTATTTTTTATCAGTGATTTTAAAATTTGTAAGTACAAAAAATGATAAAGAGGGAAGCATTTAATGATTAACGAGTGACAAGACAGATAAAATCTGCCCATTGAGGGAGGGGGATGGCTTTCCAAATGTATAAGGATTTAAGGATAAGTAGGTCATAATGATTATTTGCCGAGTAAAGTAATGAGAATTGGTCGATCCTTGTCTGAGGAGAATTATGGTAGGATTATGGTAGAATGGCCAGGTTTAGCCAGCAGGAGACCTGTTCTGCATGCATAAACTTCCAGCGTGATGTTTAGCTTTCAAAGGAAGGAATTGGCTCGTTGAGCCAATATAGTTAGGTCGCACGACGCGCACTTGAAGTGGTAGATAAGAGAGGAATGGCAATCAAATGGAAGGGTATCTTTATAACGAAAATGTGAACCAATTTTATAGCTATCAAGTGTGATTATCTTTAGATCCCCAAAAGCGAAGTGTTCTGAATTATAGAATGGATTTTGGTGGTGATTTACGAAGTTTATGGACCAAAGAAGGGTACCAACCAAAAGCCGATTTGTTTATTTGCCCTATATTTAATTGCAAGAGATTAACATAAGGTCAAGACGCTTCTTTGTGAGTTGTCAACTGGAGAACTTTGGAATATATTTTCTTTGAAAAATCTTCTTTAGAAAAAAGAATTGTGCTTGTAATAGTTTATAAGTGTAACCGATATTAAAAGCCTTTGTGAAGAACAGTATCAATAGAGTTGAGTTTAAACGAACTAATAAAGGTTGACTTGCGGTATACGGCAGAAGAAAGGCCAATGGTTGTGAGGCTAAAATATGATGTCTAAATATAACAGAGAGTCATTGCTTTCTAATTCCATTGTGAATTTTATGTTTGAGGGATGGTGGTGTATAAATTCCAGAAATTTTAGAGCTTGTGCTTCTTTACGGAACATGATTAGACACTAGTCAACAAAACGTCAAAAAAAGACAGGAAATAATTTCGGTGGGGATGTTTTAAGCCAGGAAGCCTCATTGAAGCACAGAAAGATATTTGCAAAGGTTGGTCAAAGGGTAAGTCCCTTCCAACTCGCTCCTTTTGTAGATGAAGCTCATTTTAAAAGCGAAGTATGAATTGAAGAAATACATCGAAAATACAACGAAATTGAAGGTGATCAAAGCCTAAAAATGTTTAGAGGAACTGAAAAACTATTTATAATGATATCAATAATTTCCTGTAATGGGATGTTGTTAAACATATTTGCAACATAAAAAGCTGGTTAACATATATTTGTGAGCGTTGGAAAGGCCCGAGATTTGCTAAAGTACGAGGGGCGGTCAATAAGTTTTGCAATTCGGATATAAGGAAACGAGATATAAGGAAAAGTGTTTTATTATTTTTCAATATAACTACCCTCGACTTCAATGCACTTGCCCCACTTGTCCCTGAGGCTTCGAATTCCCAACAACCAAAAATCTCCCGACTGCTGTTTAATCCACTCCTGGATGGCGAGCTGGACACCTTCATCGTCCCCAAACCGGCGTCCACGCAGTGCAGCCTTGAGCTGGCGGAATAAAGAGTAGTCGCTAGGGGCCAGATCTGGACTGTAGGGGGGATGGTTGAGCTCCTTGAATCCGCACTCGCGCAGGGCAGCTTGTGCAACTCTAGCCTTGTGGACTTTGACGAAGTTGAAGTCGATCATGGGGCGTGAGGTTTCTAGGGACCCAACGAGCAGAGACCTTGGTCATGGCCAAATTGTCGTGGATGATAGTGATAACACTTCCATGTGATATTCCAAGTTTTCGCTCGATTTCTTCGACCTTTAATCCGTCGATTTTCGAGGATTATCCTCTCCACACGGGCCACATTGTCCTCGTTGGTCACGTCTGACGGGGGTCATCTTCAAGGGACTCACGACCATAGCGGAACTCCCTATTCCAGCGATTAATGGTTGCTCAAAAATTTGATCACTGCGTGGTGCTCAACCTTCTCCATTGTTGAAAAATAAGTGACTGACGATCTGCGATCAGCTGCTGCTTCTTAAATAGACGAGGCAGGAGCGTGCGGCTGCAGGTCCTGACTTGTCATAACTTGTCCTAACCCCCCCACAAACAGCCATCCCCCTTCCTCTGTTTTGCTTTACCGATTCGCCAAACGTATTGACCACCCCTCGTAAGTCTAAGAAATTATTGAGGGTAAATATATTTGTGGTAAGAATGGAGCAGAGAGACCAGAAATTTGGCCAAGGCATAAAAAAGTGTGTTTATAGCAGAAAAATGTAATGCAATGCAATTTACTACCAACCTCGATGGTGTGGCTGTCCCTCGAAACGTTTCTGTATAAATAAATTAGAAGAATCCACCTGTTTTATGTTGTCCTGTTTCTCTTATTTATATTAAAAATCAAACCATGAGGAAGAGCTCACTCTAATCCCCCCTCTCTCTCTCTCTCTTTATATATATATATATATATATATATATATATATATATATATATATATATATATATATATATATATATATATATATATATATATATATATATATATATATATATATATATATATATATATATATATATATATATATATATATATATATATATATATATCTTTAGGGTCTTTCAACAAGGACGCTCGAGCTTTGTCAGGCGATAGTGGCCATGTTGTTAAAGCGACATCTGACAAACTCACTGTGAACTGTTCAGTAGTACTGGGCAAGTCACGATGGAAGGTTATAGTTTTGAACAGCGTGTGCAAATCATCAAATGTTATTATCAAAGTCAGTGCTCTGTTCGACAAACGTTATGCGCATTGCGTGATTTCTATCCTAGCCACAGCGACGAGGCCCATTTTTGGATGAATGTATTTGTGAACAAGCAAAATTGTCGGATTTGGGACGAAAACAATCCACATGAGATACTCCAGCACTAATTGCATCCCAACAAAGTCACTGTTTGGTGCGGATTTTCGTCTAACGGAATCATTGGTCCGTATTTTTTTGAGAACGAAGATGGGATTGCCATAACCGTCAACAGCGAGACCTACAGACCAATGATAAACAACTTCTTGTGGCCTCAACTGGATCATATGCCTGATATGGCAGGGTCATCTCGCGCGGCGGCGACGTTAACTGGCCACCAAGATCATGCGATTTAACGCCATTAGACTACTTTCTTTAAGGCTACCTTAAATCGCAGGTCTAAGCCAATATTCTGCAAACAGTTGATGTCCTCAAAGTCAACATAACGAACACCTTCCAGCAAATTCAGCCAGATTTATGCGACAAAGTCATCGAAAATTGGGCCTCCTTGCTACGTTACATCAAGCGAAGCCGCGGCGGACATTTGTTCGACAACATATTCTATACTTAATGCCATAAAATTTACTTTCAAATTTAAAATAAATTAAGTGTATATATCATACACAACTTGTTTTTTTTACATTTAAAAATCAAGCGACCTTATTGAAAGACCATCTATATATATATATATATATATATATATATATATATATATATATATATATATACACACACACACATACGAAAATCTAAGTAACTGTGGGCTCTTTTACTTGCGTGCCTGTTCTTGAATCAAATGTTTTCTTGTCATTTATTTTCCGAAGCTGATTCGTAACTCCTCCTAAGGTTTTTATTTATCTCTTGAATTGTTATTTGCCTATTTTCATCCTCTAAAGGATCTCAATTTTGACAAAGTTTGTAGAGATTCGAAGTGTAAAGTATCCTCATCAAAGCGCATTAATTTAATCTTCAGTCACTTCCACTAATGTTGACCAAGTTTCAGTAGTAAATTCCCTACCTGCTCTTAAGATCAAACTCTGAAAGGGTTTTACAATTCTAATCACATGCTTTATTGCTAAAAAGCCTTCAAGTTTGATTGAATAATAAGAGAATAAGCGAATCATTTTATTTCCCAGTAAATCCTTATTCTCTGTTAGGGATTATTTGGTCCATACTTTTTTCCCCTCAGACAAAATAATATTTTTTCTCTCTCCCTTTCCCCTCTGCAATTAAGGTTTACCTCTCTGCCAGAATAACTCCGCAGAAACGAACTTGGTGCATCTGCAGTGTCTGTTTTCTGCTAGCCCACTTCGATAGATCGGTTGATAGCTGCAGGTAAGGAAGATTTTTAAGAGAGAGGTACAAGTCAAAAGTCTGTCCCTCGAACAGAAATTCTAGATGCTGCGCTGATGTGGGGACTTTGGGGCTGCAATTCGGCCCTAAAGTAGCAGGGTGAGCATTTGAAGGCAAGCGTGAGGATGACAGAGGATTTTCAACTGTAGATAATCTTTCTCTTTCAGCAAGCCCGTCAGTCAGGCTTTTTTCAGACGAGGATGACACCTTTCCTCCGCTTCTCTGGAGAGCTCCATCGAGACAACTAGAGCCGATATTGCCAGTGTAGAGGAATTATAACATAGCGCTCCCCCCCAAAGGGCCAAATGGACATATATTTTCAAGTCTCTCTTCGAAGAGAGCAAGAATAACGTACCGTATGATGAGGGGCGTGGGAACGTTAGTCGTCTGACTAACAGTCAAACTGCAGAAGGGCTCTGATTTCCCCGCCGAGTGGGTAGTCGAGTCGAGCTGCACTAGCAAGGTAGCCGCAAAAGGCCATTAAGCAACTCTCAAAAAATCTGATTACCTATAAGGTCAGGAGGCCCGCGGTCATAACGCCAAAAAGCGGTGCCAGATAAAAAAAACACCGAGGAGAAATAATGTGATTGTTGTCGGTGCCTCTGATTAAGAAGCAAACCTAGGCTCCGCGGTGCCACTCATCCTCCTTCACTCATCACGCTCCCCTCAGTGGCATTACCCCGTTCCCCTTAGGTGGGGAGGTCGCCGGTCTCTAAATAAGCCCCAGGAGGAAGGAAAAGTGATGATTGATTATTCTGTTAGAGACGATAGAGGACTAGATCATTGTGATCAGTCCCTCGCCCAGTTCCGAATTCGACTTCTAAGACTTAGAAGTTCGTCTCGTTTTCTTATCGGTGCCATACCGAGTTATCCTTTACAGACTTAGCAATAGGTCTGTCTGTATCACAATTCCTAAGTGCCAAACAGGAATCTCGGGAGCAAGACAAGAGAAGATCCGCTCACCCTCGAGGGACTCTCAAAATTGCAATCCAAGTAATTGGGAGAGAAGAACTATTAATCCCAAAGAACTTTCATTTAAGTACTTTCAGCATCACCTCGTAAACCAAAACCCAGTTGTGCGAACCTGTGAAGAAGACGAGGATACTAGAAGAACTAAAGAACTACTAAGAAGAGTTCTTCTTGAGCCTGAGAGCACAACTCCTCTCTCCGTCTTTTAGACGTACATCCAGATAGATAAAGTTATAGGAAGAATTAGATATCGGTTTCCACCATCTCCGAGACAACCACCATCCGCACGCTGCAACGCGAAGAATCGTGAAAAATCCAATATAGCGACATCCGTCAAACCCTGTTCCTTTCAAGGTCATGTAAGTCCGAATGACTATATATGTCGTATAATGCCCGTTTGATCACTCCACACCGGACACCACTTTTGTCGTGGTATACCTTGTGGTCGTGATATACTTCTTTGATGAAGTAGGCTTTGTTCTAAGAGTGTTAATTTTGTTGTTTTAAGGAAGAGCCGCTTCAACACGTAAGGATATAGAGAAACGCACAGGAATTCCCCAAATTACCGTATATTTTAAATTTAACAATTTACTACACAAAAACAAAACACGAACCACAGAAATACTACGAATTTTAAAATACACACATAAAAGACTTCAATAATTTCTCCGTAAGGCTTTCTAACTTGACCTACTTTTGATACTATAGTGATGGGTGACCCACCACTCACCTTAATTTAAAGAAAAAAAAATGCTAACGGCCTTTACTGGCAAATACCTTTGTGAATACCCCTTGGAACGGGTTTGCGTCTGACCTTGAACTCAATAAGCACTTTACCTCGGGAATGTTATTGTCTCCAAGACGCGTGCCAACCGGCCAGATGGAGTTTGCGGACGAATAACTTGAAACCCACCACTGACTTTGGCGAGTATGTCAGCTGGGGTCCACACGGTATTCAATGGGGAGGTGGGGGGGTCTTCAAGGGCGAAAACAATCACGGTGCTTTAGGAGGCACCAGGGTAGGCGGGGTCTCTCTGGCGAGAGTAAGTTGAACTTGGTTCCTAAACCAAGTTAACTTAGAGTTTGGTGCAAGCACCGAGTAACGAGCTCGAGGGGGAGCTTTTTATACTTCTTTACGTAATTCCTTATGTACGAGGACTGTACTTGGGGAGGGGGGGTCTTCTTCAAGGGTGATGATAGAGGAGGGGGGGTTTCTCTGACGAGAATAAGTTCAACTTGAACAAGTTAACTTAAAGGTCGGCTTGGTAACCAGAAACTAGCTCGATAATGAGCTTCTTCTTAGTCCCAGTCTTCCTCAAGGGCGAGGCATATCTCGGTGTTTTGGGATACACCAGGATAGAAGGGGAGGGGGATGATCACTGACGAGAATAAGTTGAACTTAAACAAGTTAACTTAACGTTCGGTTTGATAACCAGGGACTAGCTTGAGGATGAGCTGCTTCTTAGCCCCCTTGGTAGCCCTGCCTATCTTGCAAGGGACTTCGTAGTCTGGCGACTCACGTATTCTACTTGTCCAGTCTTGGTAGCCCGGCCTTAATCCGGGGACTTCGTAGCCTGGAGACTCACGTATTCTACCCATCCATTCTTGGTAGTCCGGCCTCAATCCGGATACTTCGTAGCCTGGAGACTCACGTATTTTACCCGTCCAGTTTTGGTAGCCCGGCCTCTATAGTCAAGGACTTCGTAGCCTGGAGACTCACGTATTCTACCTGTCTAGTCTTGGTAGCCCGGCCTCAATCCAGGGACTTCGTAGCCTGGAGACTCACGTATTCTACCTGTCCAGTCTTGGTAGCCCGACCTCAATCCGGGGACGTCGTAGCCTGGAGACTCAGTATTCTACCACGTTTTTCCTAAGTGTTTGTTATTTATACCTCGTCACCCCACTGGGGGTACGGGTAGGAAGGGGGATGGGAACTTGTAAACTGGCTGCAGGTGGGTTCATATTCCAACGGTTTTTCTCAGCTAGTCTTACCTTGGCTCCCGCTGGTCTGCGAGCTTGAGAGAAACGCGTCTCCAATTTCTTACTTGAGGTGAAATTGAATATACTCTCGTAGGGCATATCTTGCAGTTTAAAACCGTTCGGCTTTTATAGAGACGAGTGGCGAGGGGTTGTGGTTACGAGTTCGCCCCACGGTACTGGGCCCGGATGTTCTTGCGGTTACCGTCCCGTGTCTCCACTGAGAGAGAATGGGGGAGTGCCGATTCCCCTACAATATATATATATATATATATATATATATATATATATATATATATATATATTATATATATATTTGTTTTGATTAAGTAGGATTTTAATGCTGTACCCAAGCTAACTAAAGGAGAGATAATATTTAGTGACTCCTGTCATATTTTTAGTTAGATTAGTGGAACGTAAATCGTGGCTAAATGCTGTACTAAAAGTTCTCCATAAATTAACTAACTGGCAATTGGTTTATTTACGTGGAACCTACTTTGCTTTGATCATGACTCGCATCAGGAATAGGCCCTTATTCAGTTCTAGCGAACTATGTTAAACTTTTAGAATTTAGTGTAAATATTTGAGTTAATTGCTAAATTAAAAAGATATATATTTTTGGTTAATTCTTGGTGTTTTCATTGGATCCTTACGTGTTGACCGGCTCTTTCCTTAAAACAGTAATTAAAGAGTTCACTCAGCCAAAACATAGAGGAATTGTTTCCCTTCCTAAGTAGTAGTGTCATACTGGCGCGCTAAAGTCATTAAATATATAATTCTCTGACAAAAAGTAGGGACATAACGATTCCTCGACCGCCAGTAATAATGTGTAATAGGTTTTGGCTATATGTTCTGACCAGGATGAAGATGATTTGATATTCGTCTTGTAGATGATTCTATTACTAGGGGCCAAATTGAAGAATATTGAGGAGGAAACCCAACGCAACGGAGGAGATACTGCTAGCTGGAAGGTAGAGTTGAGGATTTGATCGATTCAGTGGACAATTTCTCGAATAGATCTACTCCAGACTTCCTTTATATTGTGTATGTAGGTACTAATATTGCCATTTACTAAGTTCTACTAACTGATAAGAAAGTTAAAGTAAATGACTAGTAACGTAACATTTATTGGTATTTTTCCGAAAAAGGGGCGGCAAATGTTTTCTATGGATGAGCTTTAGATATTTTCAATTCTTTTAGCTTCTATTCCAGGAAAGAAATGTACACTTCATCAACTTAGTGTGCTATTCTGGACGGATGGGTTGCATCTGAACTGGTTGGGCTCGAGGGAGCTGGGTAGACTTTAAAATATTTTTTTATAGATTTTCAGACAGCACTGCATCAGATACTGGAGAGTAAGATAGGAGAGCGCTGTTTACAACGAGGTAATAATTATACACAAAGCTTAAGTTCTAAAAATTCTATTAACAAAATTGTTGTTTTTACACAAACGCACACAGTTGAGAAACAAGATCGATGAATTGAAGAACTTAGTTTCAATAGAAGATTTTATATTATCGCACTTACGGAGATTTCGATAAAAAGTTATAAAATGGACCTTTTGAAAATTTAACCTATCTGGCTATAAAATGTTTAATGAGGATAGGTCTAGAGCAGTGATTCCTATCCTTTTTCCCCCAAAGACCCACTATAAATAAACAGAAAAACGTATGCGCCATCGGTGTTTGAAAAAGTAAAAAATCTATCCATTTTTAATATATTAATATTAATTATTGAGTACAGAAAATATAACTATGTGCTTGGCACATACGGCAGATATTCTTGATTCGAGGTGGTAATTTTGTTAGCTTCAGCGGTAAATCACCATAGTTTGTAATTTCAAGTTCGTTTTTCTCGGCTCGGACAAATCTTTCACAGCATTGAAGTCACATTCAAACAAATAAGAGAAGAGAAAATGAATCAAAAGTTCCCTCGCTTCATAATGGTACCTATTTTGCTTATTAAGGCACTCAGACACAACTAAAACAGAAAATACGGGGTTAATCACAACTTACCACAAATTACAACAACAAACACGCTGAAGTGACTAAACTATAACAGCTGAAGAACCAATTTTTATCTAGCTTCATATACATGTTGGTTGCCAAGTATCCATTTAGCAAAATTAAAAAAACAAAACAGAAGGATGTTTAGTGTTCCCAAAATATTTTGGTATCTCACATCCACGTGCGAGGAAATTTTCTCAAGTCCCACTTGGGACTTCCTGGTATAGAGGAAGAGCTGGAGGCGTTAGTTTATACATACCACCAACCACACGTTGCAGTTAAATAGTAAATTTAAAAAGTCCATAGGGAACGCAACCATTTGCCTAAAATTTCGAAAGCCATCGATATTGTTGAGAATCAAAACCATTAACTTTTTTATCGTTGTCTTTTAAACGCAAAATAAGAACAAACAAATGAACTTTGTTAAAAAAAAATAGCGTCGGTTGTAGAAAGAATAGCCAAAGCGTTTTTATAGATATACAAGCCATGGCTTTGCCACTCCCCATACGAGGGGAGTTTGCGCTTCACTGCGCTCGCTAACTCCCCCTCGTGATGTTGACCTCGGGCCTATTTTGCCTTTAAAATCACTTTTTTCAACCACATTTCATTACGCTTCTTTTAACTCTTTGTTTAAATGCCAATTGAATCCTTTTAAAATAAAAGAAAAGAATGTATAATAAATACTTTATTTGTTAATTATTAACTCACACCCTACAAAAATGAATTGATTCTCAATATATTTCTTCAAGCCTCTTCTTTCTTTGAACAACCTGGAATTCTTCATTTTTTCTTCTTCTTATTTACTATTGTCTTCCGATTCCATCTTCGTTTCTTCTCC
>OZ018321.1:204035749-204185749 GCA_963969495.1 Ceratothoa steindachneri
TCAGATATAATAGTTGTGCAAGGCAATAAACATTCTTTAATTATAGATAATAATGTTTCTGCCGACCTATCAGGAACTGCATACATAAGACACTCGCACGTTTCCCAACAAATCCCCCCTAAAACCCACTGCACTGGTAAAACCCTCCAGACATTGTTCTTTCTCCAGCAAGTTCGTCCGTTGTATTTTTCTTAAGGGTGAAAACAATGCTTCTAAAAAAAATCCAAAAGATATCGTAACACTAAAGATGTTACAACTTACTCACCTGAGTAACCAGCCGTTCAGCCATCTGGCTGAGGACACGTAATTGCGCCATAATACGAGAAAAGAGCCCCCTTTTCTTTAAAACAACTAGAAAACATTGACTAATAGCCTTTAATTTTAAAATGTTTCATTATGTTAAAAATTTGCCTTCCTAAAATATAGTGTTAGGAATATAAATCATCATTTTGGCACCACTCGCGGGCGCGTATATTTTGTGCCCGGGCTTTTATCTTTGATGTGTCTTCATGTAGCTTATCTGCCCTATTCTAGCTGATTGTGATCTTAGCGTACTTACTGCTTCGTAATTCTGAGTGCCAAATACCTAAAAAAAATATTAAACATTCATGGTGATAATCCCGCTTCTTTACCCCCATCCCACAATTATATCAACCACTCACTGTGTCTATCTTTTACCAGAACACACGCCTTAATTCCGACATTAATTTTTCCCCCCATCCACCAATCGACCACTCATGCGATACATTCTTAGAGCTGCCACGAATGCTTCCATATCTACATGATAAAAAGCGTTCCCCAGATCCACGAAGCCAGCATGCACTACATCTCCTTTTCCTTTATTCGATTAGCTAACCAAGTGAAAATACTTGAGCTGTAGCACGATCATACAAAAGTTTTAGCCTCTCAGATAATATATTTCAGCTGCCTTCCCCCTTTTCAGATCTCTCATAAAACTAACCACTTCATTCTGCTTATCACTTACATACCTTGATACAGCCACAGGTTTACACCCATGAAGCCAATAATATTCACAATCGCTATATCGTCCATACTTACAATATACAAATTGTCAAAGTACTCTCATCTACTTTTGAATTCATCACATGTTGCCTGCTATACTTAAGTTTGATGACTACACAAGTATTTTTGTCCTAGATTTTCACCTTTATCACTTCCTCTCACAGTAACTTCCTGTTCCTATAAGAATCATCTTTCACTTTCTTTCCAAATGGTTCATTTGCTGCTTTCTTAATCCAGTTTGTCACTCGTTTCACATTTCTTTTACTCTCGTATTATTCATCCTCATCTTCCTCCCATTCTCATCTGTACTATTAAATGCTTGCAAAAGGGTCTCCAGTTTGCCATTCACTGCACGTTTCACAACGTAATTTTACCATTCAGTTTTCTACTTTCTCTTTCCAATTCTGACACATCCACATCTGCTTTATGCCCATGTTCACACTTACCGCCGATGATTGAAATAGAGTCGCCCGTGGACAGCTCTAAGGAAATGGGTAGAGATAAAACAGTCCATGCCCTTATCCGCTAAGAGAGAAATGGAGGGTGCTTCTGAGAAAGTACAGTGTGTGTGTGTGGGGGGGGGGGGGCTCAGTGGCTGAGCTGCCTGAGGGTGGCTTCAAAGACAGTAAAGAGGACACCCTTTTACCAGTTACCACTGATAGGAGGGGAGCCCTTCCACCACTTAAAGGGGTGTCTGAAAGTCACATCGTCTTCCCTGCCCACTAAGGTGGACGAAGCCGCGCTTGGAAGTGACTCTTCAGTAAATCTCCCTTTATTGTAGCCATAATTAGAATTTGAATGAAAAAAGCTCATTGAGGAAAGATACTATCTCCTCCCAATGCCTAAGGAGGTGAAGGGAAGAGTCTCCATAGGATCAGAAAAATCGGATTGTAGAACTGAGCTAAGATGGGCCTTGACGACCCGCCATAATTGTATTTTAAGAGTAATATATACTAGGGCCGGCGTAGTCACCTCATAAATGCCCTGAGATGGAGGTGAGTCGGCGACCGAGCATACGCCGGCCCTAATACCTCCCCTAGCCACCGGACTTTAAGGTGTTTTAGTAAGATACCCAAAGTGCTCTAAGAAAACACAACTTCTCTGGATAGTAATAGGAAAAGTTAGAAAGAGAAATCGGAATAGGCGGGTCAATGATGGAGTAGGGTGAGTGGTCACGTATTATTATCATACGCCGTTACTGAATCGGGTTGGTAGAATTCTCTTAGAAAAAAACTGGGCGCATAGAAGGAAAAAAGGGAACGCACCAGCTTCCACAGCCATCGTTAAAGAGTTAAATTCAACCCAGTGAACTCAGCTTCCCCCCCTTGCTATTCTGGCCAGAAGAACGTGCCATTCCTCCGCCTCCGGTTACCATATCTAACAGTCTACACAGAGTACCCTCCTGTGGGGTGTATAGTTAGGAATTTAGAAGTAGTCACATAAGTGCAACAAAGCAATCAATAGTACAATTCACTTAAGTTAAGAAAGAATGCAAAGCATTCCACGACCTTGTTGATTAGGGTCTCTGATAACGGTCTTCAGGCCGCTCGAACATACGCTAAGAGAACTGACTCATTTAAACAATTATCCAATCTTTTATTTTCAATAAAATTGACCAAATATGTGTGGGCAAATTCTTTAAATAGTTACAAGCTCCAGAAGTAGCAGAAAAATCCAATATTTGTCCAAAACAGCAGTTGTTATTTCAGCTAGATAATTATGAACGCACATTAAGGAAGTCTCTTTTAACTAACAATAATATCGAGGAAGAGAACAAATGGTTCTGAAATGACGCAAATTGTCCAAGTTCTTCAACTGGACCCTCTTTTCACAGGACGGAGTGGCGCGCAAAAAGCCTTAAAACCTGTCCGCCCCTGTGTAGTCAAAATTTACTTCTTCTTCAAAATGTCGACACGGTTTGAAGATTAATCTGGCATAAGTTATATGTAGGTAGGATAGAATCTTAAGTATAAGATGGTGTGCTATTATCGTGTGGTGTGCTGTTGGGAATGGTACACTATGGGACTTAGTTGGAGGATGGTATTTTCAATGCACTTCAAAACATATTTGTATTCTTGAGCAAGAAATTATGGCCATATTTTACAGTGGCTATCTAGAAGTGGCAGATAACGCTTAGTTACACAGAGCACGAGTCAAAGTATGAGACAAGCAAAATTGAATCAATCCTAGAACTGACCTTACACAAATAATTTCGTCAAATATTTTAAATCAAATTGGTCAGAAATACCTTACGCTAAATATTTAGATATGATTCCATACCACGAAGACTACTGCTTTTACAACAGCTGAAAAATGTCAACAAACCATTGTAAAGCTCAATCTTTCAACAGTTTCTTCTCATTTAAATTTTTAAGATTGTTATTACAGACATTTTGTAATTGTATATTTACTTTTGCATTCATCTCTCCTTGTTTTTAGTCTTGAATATTTACTGTTCTGAGATGGCAGCTATGGAGACGTGAATTCACAACAAAAGATAAAAAAAAGTTCAAATGGATTTCAGGTTTAACTTTGCCTCGGGGTCATTAATGCCCCAAGACTGTCTCGGAAGTGAGTGGTACTTTCTCCTGAAATATTTCAGCAAAAGGGATTGAATGGAGAGAAATGGCAGGTATTGTAAAGAGTATATAATTAGATATTTAAGGAGTGTTAAGGATTTATTTTATCTAATCGTTGCGTTAGAATTCTCCCTCCACTAGCTAGATAAATAAGCTAGGTTAGGGATCTCAGCAGGGTAAAATAATTAGGCCACGCGAAGCTTTGCAATTATGACTTACCCTCCCATAACCTCCCATAAATGAACTAAGGTTTACCTGGCTTAGGGTTTTTGTCCTTTTTATTATCGATCCCGTTATTGTCTGTCCTTCTCCAATTCCTTTAATATTGTACTTAAAATTAAGAGGCCTCTTCGCTATCATAGAGTACGTCTCAACTTACCTTGAGTTGACTTGGAGTGAGGTGGATTGTGATGTTGTTCCTGGGGTTTTGGCATGGTCCCACTAATGGCTCCGTGTGAAATTCCCATCTCTCCTGCTGGGGAGCTTGGGTATTCGCAAGAAGGAGAAAGAAATACGTCATCATCATTTCCTTCATCCGAGCTCATTGCAAGGTTGAAAAACACAGATTCCTGAACTCAGGTGAGGGAAGTTTTTCAGCAAAGGTTTTCTTTCACATAGAGGATAAGTGTTTGGTATTTCCTACTCTCATCTGCCAAATATCTTTTTTTGTTATATATTTGAATATAATTTAGATAAATTGTATTTGGTAGTTACTGAACTTCGATCATACACTTTTCATGATACGTTATTATTCTCATTTAAGAAATATTTAGCTATTGTTTTTTTAATTGAACACAAAAAATGATATTCTAATTTTTTGATAGAAAAATTGGTCAACAAATTT
Source organism: Ceratothoa steindachneri (assembly GCA_963969495.1). Taxonomy (NCBI): domain Eukaryota; kingdom Metazoa; phylum Arthropoda; class Malacostraca; order Isopoda; family Cymothoidae; genus Ceratothoa; species Ceratothoa steindachneri. The sequence goes on from OZ018321.1 coordinate 204,040,196, forward strand.
TGAAAATTTATTTTGCTATTTAACTATGATATTAAAAAAAAAAAATCAAGTTTAATTGCCCTTAATTAATGATATGTTTTTTTTAATATCTTCTCATGCATATAAATTATTATTGGACAAGATTTTTTTATATTTAAATTCAATAATAATTTAACAGCTACTTCAGTTAAGAGCACAAAACATCAAGCTCATATGACCTATGAGTTAAAAGTGATGATATTCTAAAACTCAAATTACTTCTATCTACTTTTTTAAAAAAAATAATTTAAACTTGCTAATTTATGTAAAATAATATGGCAAAAATCAAATTTTCCCAACGTAAACTAATTATAAAGATTAATGAAAATATATGATTGAACTTTATCAAGTTTGGATTTACAACTTTGAAAATGGGCAATGTTTAATTAAATTTTTGGGATATGTTTATTGTATACATACCATCTATTGTATGGAATATATAGTGAATGAGTAGAATTAATCTTTTATTTAAAAAAAAGACTTAAATGAATAGCATATTGGATGTAGAAAAGTTTTGACTTTGGATATTGACATTCTTTTATAATAATTTATAGTTTTTTGTTTAACAAATTAATTTTTATATAAAATAAATCGCTAGTTTTTCGTTTTATACATAGAAATTACGGATACAAACTTTCTAATTTTTTTTTTACTTTTAAATAACTTCCATATTTTTTTTACTTATTTACTTTCGTCTTCTTAATTTTTGTTCTCAAATATTTATGGAATTTGATAAATATTTAAGACTTTTTGAAGGTATTTAATAGAGAATTTCACCTTTAAATCATATCTGCTAAATTATTGAAATAGAAAAAAAAATATTTAAAAAAAATCCAATATTATCACAATTCTATTGGAAAAGAAAACCTTAAGAAAATTTCCTCTCATCACAAATGTGTTTCAACATCTTCATGTTGGAGATTTCATTGTTCTATCCTGTGATGGAAAAAATAACATTATTCCTTTATTTTCATATCTTTTATCTATCGACAAGTTCATTGCTAAAGATATCGAGGTTACACTCAGTCTCTTCATGCAACTAGAAGTTAGGTAATGTTAGATAAATCCTTCATTATATATAATGAATCTTTTAATCCAAAATAGAGTTTATCAGTGCAACTTTAATTACGAATAAAAATATCATTATTTATCATTCTCTGTTCTTTTATCTCATCTTACCTTTTCACTTTTATTTTTTATTACTTCATACTATCTTGTCAAAGAATTCCCTCATATTCTCTCCTCATCACCTGGCAGATGATTACTACCCCAAACTCCATTTAGGGGTCCTATAGACAGTCAAATTTAGATAAAGCTAACTTTAGTCCTTTAACATGCAGGAATAAGGAAGATTCTTCGAGAGGGGAAAAACTTTGCACTTAGTAACGAGACGCTGTTAAGCATTAGAGGCACAGGTGTCCTTTAGGATGAAACTAAATAGCATAAGAGTGATAATTATTTCTTGTACTATACTTTTGGACCTTAGTGTGTGTGTGCGTCTCGGTGCTGCATTTTGGTATGTCAATGTAGCTGTATATATTCAATAGATGTTCCTATGTCCGTGCACGCAAGTGTTCCTATGTGTTTCTTTATTTTTCTAATATTTTTTACTTACCATGGTTTATCATATGTTTTTAACTTATGACTAATTATGACTAATTATCCTACGTTTTAATTTATGACTAATTATGACCTGAATTTACATTGATATAATCATTTATTTATGTATACAATCAGGCATATATTCATGCATAAATACACCGACTCGTGCACAAATACATGAAAATAAAAATACATTAACTACTATTAGTATTGACAGATTCAAAAGATTCGCAAACACTAACCAACTTATAACGACACTTTACTGCATTACATACCAAGTATTTCAAAAGGTTCTGCCCCAAGAGGAAAATAAAATTTATAATAACAAGGTATTCTTTTTCAACCTATCTTTCCTCTAGGTAAAAAAACAATTTTTAAGGCGGTTTCCATTTTTCTAACCAGTGTCGAATGAATCAAGAGAGCTGTGAATCGCTCAAGGTTGAAGCTTTTGATTTTGGAATCAAACGAAATTCGAAAAGGCAAGGTCGGGGATGTATAGTGGATGGAATAAGAATTCTTATTAGAATTCCAGGAATTTAGGCCTAAAAAGCTTTAAAGATTGAGCTAGCCAGTCATCAGGGTAAAAAAACAGTCCTGGATGCTGACTTCCCGGGCTTTTTTCTATCAATTTCGCTTAAAATTTTATTAAAAAAATAGTCAAAATGACCAGCTGTGATTGTTCGTTGCAAATCAAAAAAGGGTTAGTTATTCCAATAGACCCCGCACCTAATTCTCGCCATAACATTCTGTGCTGATATCTCAGCTTTGAATTTGACGGGGCGAGTTGACCCAGTCAACATCCGTTTCGAATGGACTTTGGTCTCTCGGTTGTGCTGGTAAATTTGAATCTGGTTCCAGAGTCGCTTAAAAAATTCTTCATTCGCCAAAAACTTGCTTAAAACAATTAATAAAAGCTTATATATTTCAAGAAGCTATTCTGCGAGTATCCCTTTTGGTCCCTTTTGATTAGATAGAGCTTGCCGAGGACGAGATGATCGTGCAAAAACGAAGTAATCAAACCTAAAGAGGTGTCTGCTGATAAACTATCGAATGAATTATAGTTTTATGGTCTTATTCACTACAACAACATTATCTTGAGTTCATCAGAAGGCACGACATATTTGCTTGAATTTCGTAGTCTTGGATAGATTCATGAGTAGTATCTTCCAGAGTACATCGACGGGCCGTGTCGCTCACCCCCTGTCCCGATTCTTTGGGAACGGCGCTTACACACCGGACTGTGGTGTGATTGCATTTTCCAAGGAGGTGGGTCTTTTTCATATTATTTGATTAATTATTTAAATTGTTGGCTACAAGTTCAAGGCACTGAGGTACATGGGCCTCCCTCCATCACATGAACATGTCTGGTAGATATTTATTTATTGTTACATATATACATATATCTTCAAAGAACAGAGGGAATGCGCATTGCAGGAGGATACGTATTTTTAGGATAAATAAGAAAGCTGCTTTTAGCAAGTTCATTATTTTTATTTTAACTTTCTGGTAACGACGTTTCGGGTAGGAACTCATTTTCAAGGATATGACATTAGGAATATATACAAACATAAGAAATTTTTAGAATAGTTGTCAGATATTTATGAATTAATTATATGTGAAATGGGAAGCACCAGAGGTGGTAATATTCAAATTATAAAAATGCAGGGATTTTTAACTATTAGGGAATGGGAAATATGTTTTTGTTTTTCAAATAAAAACTGAGATTAACCTGTTTTGGGTGTCTTCGTTTTACAAAAAAGGAGATACTGAAAATGGTAAAACGATATGGGTTCGTTTTGCGGGAGTCGTTTGGACGTATGTGGTTCGTAGGTGTTTACAGGTGCAGTAAAAGTGGAAAAGAACTTGTGTCCGAGTTTAAAGTAAGGTTTGAAAAATCTAATATAAAGGGATTCAAGTGTACGAAGTTGGCTTTATCTTTAACAAAAAAATTATTTAAGTTGGGTTTATGGTGTGAATGTCTGTTTTCGTAGTGTATTCGGATAGGGGAGAATTCGGGAGTAGTGAGTGGGGCTCCATTTCTGTGACTGATGGCTAGATGTGCACAAATACGGGTATCTAGTCTGCGCTGTGGCGATTCTAAATAAACCTCAGAATTACATCTCGTGGAGGTGAATTCATATATGATGGGGGATCGAAACAGCATTGGCACTTTGTCTTTAATGTTGAAAAGAAGCCGTACTTTGCGTGTATTTTGAAAAATGTGTATAAAATGTGTAGCATAAGTAGGAAATTTTAAGAATGGGTAAGAGTTTTACCCAGAGAAGTGAATTGAGGAGTCCTATATATGAGAGAGTTACAAAAACCTTGAGTAGAAATGTTTTCCATATTGGTATAAGCTAATGACGTGGTATTGATTGATGAGAGCGAGCGAAATTTGGAAATGTTGATTGCAGGTTTTGATAGGGTGTGTGAGAGGAGAAGTCTAAAGGTGAATGCAGGAAATAGCAAGGTAATGGTATTTAGGGTGAGAATGGAGTGGAGTGAAATATCCGAGTCAGTGGTGTAACCTTAAAACAATTGCGAACTTTTAAGTATGCAGGATGCATTTTAAGTAATGGGGTGTAGATGCACCAGAGTGTAACCACGGGGCTTTAAATAGTAATTAAATACCAGGGGCAATTGGAGCGTTATTAAATGGTAAGGAGTTAAAATACCATAATGAACATCCTAAGTGCAACCTTCTTATTTATCATATATATATATATATATATATATATATATATATATATATTATATCAGCATATTATTTGTCTATATTTTTTATATTTCATAATTATCAATGGCACACCCTATTCTTACACAAGAAGTGAAGAGGTACGCAGTTATCGTGGCTACATATAAAGGGTGAACATAGCAATTTAGAAATAGTACGATTTTTAAAATTCGCTAGATCCTTCGTTTACAAAGTTTGCAAAGAGTTAGAGGCCAAAGATGGTTAAGCCATGGATCGACAATGTACGCAACGAAAGACCTTATGTGTTTCAACAAGATTCGGCACCATCACAGAAGGCTCAAGCCACGCAAGAATGGATGCCGGAAAGTTTTCATGATCATATAGCCCCTAACATTTGGCCTCTTATCTCCCCAGATATCAATCCATTAGACTACTATGTATGTAGCGTAGATGGAAAGAAGTTAATGAGCAGTCGTATAACACTAAAGAATCCCTAAAATCCTCCATAGTCAGAGTAATGTTCAATATGAATGTGGAGGGACGAAGGCGTTTGACCAAAGATTTTCTAGAGCTACACACTACTGTACGCCAGGCAGCCAGTATCGGTGCTGCGTTATGGTACAATTGAATTGGGAAAAAGGTAAGGACCTTCTACTTAGAGTGCGATATTATTAGTTTGGTTCTTTAAAAGGGAATATGTTTGCCTGGTTCGTCTCGAAGGTTATTCGGAATATAAGCACCTCTACAAAACTAAATTTCAATACAAATAATAAAAACAAAGGTACAAATAAATATGGAAATCTAAATAATAATCAGAACAACAAAAGAATATTATGTTAGGAAAAAAATAAGGAAACTAGGTCCTGGAAAATATATAAGTGATCTAATAAGTTGGATTGAATGAAAGATTTACACCAAATGGGGAATTCTTCTTAGGACTGGGAACGAAGAGGTGGAACTTACGAAGAAAGGACTCTTGGTTACCTCTGGAAGATGAACTGGAGATGTGGAAGACCAATGGCCAGCTCTTCGTCGATGGAGTCTCGATGCGAAGGCGTCCAGATAGACTCCGAAGGGGGTTAAGATTACCTCGGCTCCAGGGAGAAGTAATCACAAAATGAGATTCGTGTGCAGACGGCCAGAAGTCTCAAACAATGTAGTAAGACGAGAGAGACCCCCGACGATCTTCAGGCGTATGAAGGGGGTTCCGTAATCTTCCTCTGATTAGGAAAGATTACACGAAGACGATCTGCTGACGAGATTACAAGGGCGAAGGGACCACTTCAAGGGAGACAGATACTAAGGTCTGGACACATCACCTTAAATAGGAGCCACAACCATGGTCGCCAGAGGGCTACGCGCGCGAGGGCGTCCCAAAGGGATATCGGACGCGGCTTAAGCAAACATGAACCTTGATAATTTGGGGAATCGACGAGCGAACGGAAAATAAGAGAGATTCCATTCTACCTCAAGAGGGATAAGATGGACACGGCTGACACTTGGGAGCTGGACAGCGGTATCAAACTGGTCAAGACAAAATAGCGCAGCTATTTTGTTGAGTTTCATGCTCCCATACGTCTCCCTTCCTAAGATGAAATTTCACAGACACGTAGGGGATAGAAAATGTAATTCCCACAAATGGGAAAGATAGGGATTGGAGAAAGGAATTTACGTGCCTGGATAAAAGCTAATAGGGAAATCTTTGGCTTCGGGCTTACATAGCCGCAAACACTAAAAAATCAATTCATATGAAGTTGTGGAGCTTAGGAGTTAACGATAAGTAATAATAATACCAAAAAAACAAACAAAATAAACATGGTGACCATTACAATTAATTACAAAAGAAAAAAATAATTAAAGGCAATATTTATACAGAGGGATAAGGCTTAAAAATATATACAATTGTGAGTACCCACCCTCGGTGACTCGATCTTACAAGGTAGGAGAAAGCTCCTCTATGGGGTTCCTACTAAGACAGTCAGCCATACAATTTTCGGAACCTTTAATATAAAAAAAATATGCGAAATTGGTACTCCATCAACCGTAAACTCCATCGCCTGAATCTACCGCTTTGACTTTTACTATTTTTTAAATATGCTAATGGGCGGTGATCCGTTTCGATCACGAACCCCTTTGCCGATAAATACATTTTAAATTTTTGTACCCCCAAACTATCGCGAGATTCTCACGTTCTATGGTCGCGTAGTTTTTCTCACGTGACGAGAGCTTCCAGCTCGCGTATGCAAGCAAATTGCTGCAATCATCATTGTATTGCAATAACATGCATCCTATTCCTTCGTTGCACGCGACGGTCCTGATTCCGAAAGGATTGGTCGGATTGGGGAGTCTTAGAATGGGAGCAGAAGTGAGTCTGTCCTTAAGTTTGTCAAAGTGGGCAGATGCCTTGGGGTTCCACACAAGGGCATCCGGTGTTTGCTTTTTTAACAGGGCGCTGAGTGGAGAAACTGAGGCGGCAAAATTGGGGACAAAACGCAGGTAGAAAGATGTGGATCCCAAAAAGGAGCAGAACTGTTTCTTCGTACGCGGAAGAGGCATGCTGGCAATAGCCTTTACTTTATCTTTATGGGGAGTCATCTGTTTTTTTCCGATATGAAAGCCTAAATAACCAATGAAATTATAGGCAAGATGACATTTACTAGGCCCACTTGTCAATCCGTGTTCCCGTAACCTCATGAGGAGGGAGCGAAAGGAGACTAGGTGTTGTTCCCATTTACGTGTGGCAACGTACACATTATCGAAATAAAACGACACATCACCTATACCATCCAGGATTCGCTGCATCATTCTATTATAGTTACTGCAAGCAGTAGCCATACCCAAAGGAAGACTCCTAAATTGCATTAGGTCCTTATCCGTGGGGAACGCAGTGTACATCCGAGCGCTATCCTTGAGAGGAATTTGATAATAGGTCTTACATAGGTATATTTTTGAGATAAATTTGGCCTCTTCAAACAGGTGTAGGTTCTGGTATATGATCAGGATTGGTTTCACGTCAAAAACCATCACGAACTTCAATTTCTGCAAATCTACTGATTCTGAATGTTTGATCGGGCTTCCTTACAATTACAATGGGGGAGCAGAAATCAGAGGTGGAGTGCTTAATGATACCCAACTTTAATAGGTTTTCCACTTCTAAATTAAAGGCTGGATGAAGATGCACAGGCAAGGGGTACGGTTTAGTTCGAACAGGGTCCTGTGTTTTTAGAGCAATGTCATGTACGAAATGACGCGCGCATCCTGGCTATTCCGAACTCACCTTCTCAAATTCAGCTATAACATAGCCAGTTGAGCCTTTGTGGGAGTTTCAATTGGGGGTTTGAATTAAGTTCCGGGGCGGTTTCTTCACTAGAACCGGGGAGTGAAGGTATGACGTGCTCCTTATCTGACTCCACGTGGTAAGCCGCTTCCATCACCGCCTCTTCGTCAAGCGCGACTATTTTATTAATGCACGTGCGGCGATGGTATTGCTTAAGCATGTTTATGTGATATAACTTATTACCGGAGGGAGTATTTATGAGGTAGTTCACGGGTTCTCGTGCTTCTAAAACGGAAAATGGGCCTTTCCACTGCGAACAAAGGTTATTAGATTCAGTGGAGAGGAGGAGCAGTACCTCATTACCGGGTCGGAGGCGTCGATCTTTTAACTTTACGTCGAAATAAGTCCAATATTTCTCCAAATTAAGATCGGTAATTTTATACGCAATCTCGGCGCATTCCACAAAGCGGTTTCTCCCGTCCAATACGTACGAATACGATGTTTTAATTTTTTCATCGAGGTGGGGATTTGCGAATAATTCGTTGAGAATATTCATAGGGCCTCGGACGTTTCGTCCTATGAGGAATATCACGACACACATCGAGAGCGACTGGCAGATACCGATGCCACTCTTGAGGCTGAGCGTGGCACAGATTCTTCAGCACGGTCTGCAGAGTCCCGTTTAAGAGAGCTTTTATCAGAAGTCCTTCCACGTATTCCATGAGTTCGGACGTAAATTATCTGCCTCGGTCAGACAATATCTCTTTAGGGATGCTGACTCGATAAAAGATAGCTATTAATGCTTCCTCGCAAGTTATGCTATCGATTCTTTTTAGAAGAACTTCATCAGGGAACCTCGTAGCGAAGTCCACGAGCTTAAGGATATAAGAGTGTCCTTCGCTCGACGGGGGGTGGGGGGAGGTGAATTGAGCCAATCAATTCAATAGCTACTCTAAAAAAAGGGTTCAGAAATAATGGGGGCTTTTGATGGGGGGCAGGTGCGATCCGCCCTTTTGCCATCGTATTTTGGAAAATATCACAGGATCGACAAAATTCTGCAATCTCTTTGGCAGCGCCGGGCCAATAGAAATATAGAAAAATTCTTTGGGCAGTTTTATTGTGGCTGAAATGGTCCGTCATTAACCCTTCCTGAACAAGGCGAAGAACCTGCAGAACGCGAGAACAGGGGATAAAATGGAATCAAGTCTTAGCACCATCCTCGGTCGGGTTAGAACGGTAAAGGAGGTCATATTTAACGAGATATATGACCTTCTTGGGCCACAATCGGAAACTTGATTGACCTACAGGGCTTTTTCCCACAGGGCTAGAGCGAAGAGCACTTTTCTGCTCACTTTAGAACTCCTTGTTATGAAGGGATGCAAATTCGGGGGCATAAGGAGTTTCTAAATGCACGGTGGTTGCACTCTCTTTTAAGGCCTGAGGCCTCTTATGGACGGACTAGGCAACAGGATTAGGGGAGATCTGGGGGTTCTGGCCGACCAACATGGCGCAGAACTTAATGAGGGCTCCAACGGCCTCCACCCAACCGGTGAAGTATTTGCATTCTAGTTAGCAGCGAACGACGGTAACTGGTTAGCGCGCCCCAAGTAGTCGTGTAATACTGCATACCTATCGTGGTCGGGACATACTGGGGGAAGCAATTTTTCCGACACTACGACACTGGTTCACCCGGTTTCTCTCATAAGGGTTGACACCCGGCACCAGTTCACAGTCCCTTCTTCAAATTCTATCCCAACCTAGGAGATTTCCTTAAATAAAAAAATTGACGTGATGTTCTGGGGAACCTTTCGTCGGGGCAGAAGCTGGAGTTATTGGGCTAGCAGGTGGTTGAGAGAAAGAAGCATTGACTTGATGGACTTGCTGGATGGGAGAAGAGCGAAAGAAAAGAGAACCTTTCCACAACATATTACTTTTACTTTTTCATGATAATTTCTTGTATGTAGTACAAATCTTAAAAAACTTGATATAAATGTAATTTTTAAATACAATTATACATTAAAAATATGTTAATAAAACAGCCGAAGGCACGATAATAATGTAATATATTGTATACCTTATTTGGATTGAAATTTATTCTATGTAGGTCAAACTTCTAAAAATATCTGTAAGAATTAAGCAACATCAAAATGTAGTATCTAAGGGAGATACTAATAATGCTTTGGCTGTCCACAGTCTTAAGATGAGTCACCAGATTAACTTGTCAAAAGCAGATACCATAATGCATATAAATGATTTTATTGGCAGAAATATCTTTGAATCGTTCCTAATCTCCAGCACAAAGGAGGAGAAATGTAAATATTACCCCCGGTTTGTTTTCCTTAGATCCAGTCCTATCTTTCTTCCTCAAATCAAACTTATCAGAGGTCATAAAAAGTCTGACCATCTGATTTTAGAGGGAAAACATTGCTTTGTATAAATACAAATACATTGTCTCTCTATTTCATAAACTAATGTGAGTTTGAAAATATTATTAATATAACGAAAGTACGAGCTCGAATCAATCTTTCTTTTTCCCTACGTGGTATAACCAAATGTATATATATATATATATATATATATATATATATATATATATATATATATATATATATATATATATATATGAAATGAATAACTCACAGAGTAGCACGTGAGGTTCGCAATGAATGCAATGTCCCGCAGGAAAAATGAAAAGGTGCTTCCAAGTACTTTCGAAATTTATTCAGTTCATTCTCAAGGATAACTACAAGAGAAAATAATATAATACGGGTATATATAAGCTAGTGAAATATAAAGGACCTCCTCTAAGACAAGAATCACCAATGAGGAAGTAGGTGAGGGATGGGTAAATTCACATTAAGATTTAGCTATTTTAGGTAGCAAGGTCAAACCAAGAGGCAAGAAAGAGTCAAGAACAGAGCCAAGAGGGTTGAAATGATTAACGGATAAAGCGATAGTTTAAAGAGGGAGATTAGGAGACACACGAGAAGTAAATTGAAACAAAAGGGAGATGGACAAGGAGAGAGGAAGAGATATAAAATAATGTAAATACAAAATCAATGCAATAATTAAATTGACACATCGGGTTCCCATAAAAATCAAATTGCAAAAAAAATTAAAAAAATTAGGAATTAAGTCAAGGCTGATTTCTTTAAGAATGAGTTTTTTCATAACAACATCAATTTTAAAAAGGCCAGGGGAAATGTTAAAGTTATTAAATTGGTCTATACATGATTATTCAACAAGGTTTCTTTTAATTGAGTCATTTGAGCGAAAAATAAATTTTGCTGAATTCCAATTAATTAAGTGGTTATTTTCGGAGATATGCACAAAAAACGCACTATTATTTACACTCTCCTAACATTGTATTTATGCAGATTAATACAGACCTATAATTACTTTCTTGTCTGTCCAATATATATATATATATATATATATATATATATATATATATATATATTTACAAGTTTTGTTGAAAACCATGGTGTATTTAGCCTTATTTAATTTCCTTTGGCAATTAACTAAGGAAAATACCTAAGGCACTTAACTTAGGCGTAATACACCATGGTCTTAAAATAAATTTTATTCAAGAAAGACTGCTACCCATCTACACTAATATATATATATAATTTTCAATATAAAGCCAATGACGAAAAATAATCCAATCTTTTTCTAAATCCATTTATTCAAAACAACGTATCGAGCTTGTGCGCTCATCTTCTGGTTCCTAGGAATATATGACAATTCATTAGCATTTTAACAATAATGAGAAATATAGCTTCAGATTACTTACATGAATTGATTGTAATAACTGTGGAAATTAGGGCGAATGCTTAATTCACTTTATGCAATTTAAATAAATAAAACTGCAAAGTTATGATATACAAAAGGTTTTTGGTAATTATAGTGAAGAACACACATTAACACTAAACGGTCAAATTTGCGTTTGTAACTCTTTCTCTTGTAAGTCTTCTCTGGTTGATCTCTTCTAATCGTCCAGCAGTAGTCCGCCATCATGTGTCTATTCCAGTGACTTTGGTAGCGCTCTTCCATCTCATCAAATCCTGATGGAAGCGTTCCCCTTGTTCGTCGCTCACGGCTCCCAGATTTTCTGGGAATCGGTCGTGGTGACTATTTAGGAAATGCACTTCACACTCATGTTGCCTCCCAGATCACGATATGCTAAAAGCATATTAGTAACCAAATCCTCGTAGTTATGCGCTTTTTTGTTTCCCAAGAAGTTACGAACAACGGCCGAAAATGAGAGCCAGGATGCCTTCTCTTTTTCATTCATGGTGTTCACAAATCTAGAATAACTCAGAAGTCGTCGGATTTGGGGACCATCAAATACTGCTGCTTTTATTTTCCCGTATGATAAAGCAGGAAACGCCGATACTATGTACTGAAAACAATCATTGTCAGTGCTCAGCGCCTTGACATACTGCTTCATCAACCCAAGTTTGAGATGAAGTGAAGCGAAAACGATCTTCTCTCGTCTTACGATTGGCTCATTAACAATGTTTTGCATTCCTGCTTCTAAAGTTTCCCGAACCGGCCAATATTTTGGGGACAAGTGTTTGTCACGGGCTCGACTGTCGCACATAGATAAAGCATGAAAACTTTGTATATCCCTTCTGCTTAAGTAAATCCATGACCATTCTTATGTCATCGTGAGTTTCTCGCAGATAGACAGAGTGACCAGGAGGAACTGCACCAAAGTCATTGCCATTATGCAAAAGGACACACTTGAGGCTACGCTTGGAGCTATCCAAAAACAGTCTTCACTCAGCAGGGCTATAGGTGCTAAGTCCCAACTCGGTAAACAGACCAGGAACATCGTGGCAGTATGCGAATTGTTTTTCTTCAGATAAATACTTAACAAATTTACTCTCCCTTGTTCGGTAATTTGATACCAGTACCGACCTGTCAAGCATGTCTTTTACTCAACCTGGAAGCTAAAAGTTCCTAAGCTTTCTTGATGAACGCCAAATCACGTATCAAGTCATTCAAATCCTCTTGATTGAAACAATGAGAAACTAATGACTGTTTAGCATCTGATGATGAATCTGCAGACTCTGAATCCATTCCGTGGACGTCCATATAAGGTACATCATTTTCATCCTCGGAGGAAGCATATCCACTAAAAATCGGAACTCGTAAAGACTCAGAATGAGGTACTGGTCGAGGGAATGTTGGGGTAGTCGATCTTGTGCCTATTTTCTTGCCACTCACAAAGATGTTCCACACAACTATGGCAAACAGCACGTGGAGCCCACTTCTTATCTTGATCGCCAAGAGGAACATCAAAATATGCCTTATAAGTGTGAATCTCAAAATTTGATATATTGCGCCTTTGACGAAATAGCATGTAACAGCCACATATGTAGCAAAAGGTGCCTGGATCATTAACGCAATTTCCTCTCGAAAAAGCCATCACTCTAACATGAGGCCTGAAAAAAGAAACAATAATATCAATATTTTGCACAATAACACTTATTACTATCTTACTACTATGTACTGTGAAGTATTTGCTTTCTACAAACACCCTCTTTCTCCGTCTGGAGGGCAGTTTTTGGGGAAACGAGAAAATAGAAATTACAGAATAACTATAGCATGTAGGTAAAAATGGATTATATATTTGAAATCAGCCTGAAAAAACGAATTAAAATTGGAAGATAAATCTAAGTCACCAGAAAATGTGATTAAAATTGTTCACCTGTGTTATTTTTCGTCATTGACTTTATATTGAAAATTAAGTTGCGCCTCGCCGGCAAATCGCCCCATCACCTAATATATATATATATATATATATATATATATATATATATATATATATATATATATATATATATATATATCCTTTCCTGCTCTTAATGATTCGATATAGGAAAATATTTTCACTCCCAACTGCATTTGATATAGGAAAATTGGATATTTTTTCTTATTCTGGCTCAATTTCGTCTCCTAAGCCAGATGGCTGAACTGCTTTTCTCAAACGAGGGATGGGATCATTTCTATGATATAAGTATTTTTTGGGTTTGAAGGAGCGAATAAGAGGAAACTAAAAAAATAAAGTTAAGGAAAGTAAAAAAAAGTAAAAGTGAAACATTATTTAATAGATAAAACTTTACAGTGTCTTTAGAAATTTGTGCAACTCAGTCTTTTTCTTCTTTATTTCGTTGCGTCCATAAAAACTCGCACACATCGGAGTCGATCAGAGAACGATCAGTTCCACATTCTTTCTTATTCCCACATTCTAAGTTATTAAAGTGCCATTTTTTTATAATTAGGCGAAGTTTGATAGGTTAAATAATTGTGTGGTTTTTTTTTATATAAAGTCTCAAATTTTTTTTTTAGAAAAATACAAGATGAGTGCCTTTGCCACTCCTTACAGGAGCAGCTTGCGCTTCACAGGCAGACCTTCGGTCGCTGCCCTACGGCTCTTCCGGTTTTGGCAACGGCCATTTTGTTTAAAAGTTTTAAAAAAGCTTCTAGTGAATATCTCATCCCTTAATAATTAAGTATAAGTCTGTTTTTTCACATCGATGCTTATTTTCTAGGCCCCCAAGGCCGGATTTTTTTTTAGCAGAATTCTTTTTAAATATTGAAAAACCGGATAATTCTTTTTTCCTTAATCTAAATTTGATCTAATAATTTCATTTTCCTTTACTCGCTTTTAGGGTCCAGTAGCTATTTCCTCCTGATAAAGATTAAAATTGAAAATCTATTTTAGAAATAACTTTTATAAAACTTTCGAATATACCCCCCCCCCAAAAAAAAGCAACCATGCCTAAATTTTAATCAATTCTCTGAATTTTACTATTTGTAATTCCGAAACATTCGATACTCATATATATTTCTGGACTTCACCATTTTGTTTTTCAAACTCTAAAGGAACTGTTAGAAAGAAGTTAGATAAAAACTTCAAATATACGTATATAAGTCCTAACCAAACTAAGATAAAAAAAACTCTATTATTATTCAAATGCTATTAGAAAATTGCTGCCACCATTCATTAAATGCTTTCCTCGATAAAATGGGACCCAATTATTTTTTTAGGAGAGAAGGAGGAAGGATAATTTCTCGAGAAATAAAGGGACGCGAGAGATAGATGGGATGTGGTGAATGAGTGGGGGAAATACCACATGACAAGGTTCAGGAGCATAAAAAATCCTAGATCAACGCGGTGGAAGAGAAATAATAAGTTTAAATATTGTGTGCATAATTTTTATCAGAGTGGATTCGGCGGGTGTGAGCTACATGGGCAGATTTCAAAAGGGCAAAGTAGGAGTTAAGGGCAAGGGCGTACTAGTGAAAGTAAATTTAATTTTAATGAGTAAATTTATGAAATTTAGTTGATCCATATATTTTAGTAAAACCAAGTAAATAATAATAATAATAATTGTTACCTAAATATTACCCTTATTTTCGACAACATGAGTACACAACTGAATTTAAAATTGTAATTAATATAATTATTAATTTCTCAATATGAATTAATTGAATTTCAGAAATTTTCTCCTTAAAATGCAATTCACTTTAATCGTGAAAATGATTTTGCCAAAGTAAACAAAGAAACTAAGAAATAAATTGGAAATGATCATTATTACATTTAATTTTTATTCTTAACTCTTGTTTAAGTAATCAAGAATTTGATTAAACCCCATATTTTACTCTCAGTGCAATGTTCTTTTATTGAGTAAAACCTAGCGTTGGTTTTAAACCGAAACAATTGGTTTGTTTGCTTCGGACTTTTGAATTTCAACACAGCCTTCGACATAGTTAATCATAAGGTTCTAATTTATAAACTGCAAATTTATGGTATTAGTGGAAGCCTTCTTAATATTTTTAAGAATTTTTTGACAAATAGATCTCAGAGTGCTTCTGTTGATGGGATTTATTCTGATTTTGTGCCTGTAGTCTCAGGCGTTCCATAAGGGAGCGTTCTTGGTCCCTTATTTTTTTTATAATTTTCACCTCTGACTTGGGCATTAACCTTGAAGATCAACTGATATCGTATGCCGATGACACAACTTTCTACTCCTCAATTCGGTCTCCATGTAACAGAGGAGAAGTTGCAGCATCTCAAAATAGGGATTTAACCAAGATTACCTCTTGGTGTCAACTTTGGGTCATGAAGCTTAATGCTGATAAGACGCATTCTATTACCATTAGTAGATCCTGTACACTGGATCCAGCTCATCCCAGTTTGTACATATCAGGTGAACTTATTGAGGAAGTAGATGATTTACGTCTTCTTGGAGTAATTCTTGACTCGAAGCTAACTTTTGAGAAGCACATTCGTTTCTTGGCCTCCTCAATTTCACAGAAGACTGGATTACTTCGTAAGTATTACAGGACTTTTGCTTGTTATTAATTCTTTTTATGCCTTAATTCTGTCTTATTTTGAGTATTGTGCTCCTGTTTGGATGTCTGCTGCTAATTGCCATCTCAAGTTGTTGGACAGAGCGTTGAACTCAATTAAGTTTATATCACCAGCTATGTCCCTTGATTTGGATCATCGGCGTCTGGTTGGTGCCCTAGCATTTTTTCAAGGTATTTAACACTATTCAGCACCCGTTGCACGCAGCTCTGCCTGATTCTTTTAATCCAGTTCGTATGAAAAGGTTTGCTCTTAATCTTAATGACTTGGCTATGAATTTTATGAATGTTAGTACGACACAGTTTTCACGTTGTTTTATACCATCGTTAATTAAAACGTGGAATGCTTTACCCAGTGAGATTGTACACTCAAGGGATATTTCTTTATTGAAGTCCCGTGTGAATGCATTCTAGAAACAGTAGCTTTTTCTCATCTTCTAATATTTCTTATTTATCTGGATTTACTATTAGCCCTTCACTTTTTTCATGGCTGCCTTTGCCTCTCTACAGTACCATTTTGTTACTTTTTGTGGAATTAATTTAGCATGCATTTGTTTTTTCACCCTGGAGGGAGGCTTTGGTAGCTCTCAGCATAATAATAATAATAATAAAAGTTGTTGAAAATGAGGAAGGAACACTTTTAAGAGATCCTGTTTTACATCTTCTATTCCAGGTAATTTCACACGGGTGCAATTGTTTCTAGTCTCTTTAATAAATTACTTCGCCCGTACATATTCAAATGGCCCAATTAGAGTGCGTTTGTGGGATTGAACCATTCATAATGGGAATAAGAGATACATAGACCCTCGTGAAGATGGAAACGAACGTGAAGATATTACAGTATTATGAACCACAAAATGCCCTAAGATCCACTGAGACTAGTTCAAAATAGAAAGAGAGCGTGGAAGTGAGAAGTGAAGCAGATGTGAAAGAGAGGAATTGGTTTATTTGAACAACCACATATTTAATTGAATTGAATCCGATGGTAGAACCGAAGGATAAAAAAGAAGAAGAGTGTATTATCGTGTAAAGGAAAAGAAGTTAGATGGTTGGTTATGGAATGTTAATGGTGGAGAAGCGGATAGGAGTATTAATAAGAATTATGTAAATATATAGATTTGTTAATAACTCAATGTAGAGGAATATAATATCTATTTCCGAGATTAGTTTCAGCAGTACAGTCATGGCCATCAGTTTGGAGACTAATATATATTATTATTTTTTTTAATTTAAGTGATAATAATCATTATTCTAATATTTAAATTATTGCAGGTTTATTAAAAAGTCGGCATTTTCAAAATAATAAGAAAAAAATGCATTCCTTCGCTGAATCCAAAATTGCGTTCTGGTCCTATTCATGTAGGAGGAGAGTTTCATTCCTTGAAGCTATTGGATCGAAAGGATAAAATGATGAAAAATATGGATTAAATAAATTATATTGTGTAATTAGAATCTATTTAGTAACTGTATGTTTAAATCTTTTTTAATTCCAGAAAAGGTTCTTTCCTTAGAAAAACGTGCAAAATTTGTTGCTCTGAACCAAAGTGGCCTGGAATGAACCAAATTGTTGCTAAGGGTATTATATAAAGTAAGACCATTTGTAGGATGATTACTAACTTTAGAAAGACTCGTTACACGCAGGTGAAGAAGTCTTCTCTACGACCAAAGAGCTTCAAATAAACGGCAAGATCGGCTCCTGTTAATTTTCCAGCTCATGGAGCCGAATTGCCTCCGGTGACGAGTTTGCTTCGACTGGAAAAGAGCACCTGTGAACGCTTCAGCGCGTACAGTGATGGGGAAATCTTTTGAAAAAGGTCTCAAGCCGAGAAGGGTTTTTTAAAAGTCTCATCTCATTAAACACAACCTTACAGATCTTCACTTTTGTGTGAAATATAAAGAATGAACTGTTAAAGACTGGGGCAAAGTGATGTTTTCCGATGAGGCTCTCTTCCGCTTGTTTGGAGCTTCTGAAAGATCCCTCGTTTATTGGTAAAATGGAAGAGCTTTCATTTACGAGTCGTGTGCCGTGCCCTCGGTGAAGCATAAAGACCTTACATATGTATATCTGGTGCTGTTTCTCCTCTATGGGAACTAGGGCACTAAAAATTTTGCCCAAGACCACTGCCATGAACTCAGAATGGTACCAAAATGTGCTGCATCAGCACCATCTCCAAACAATTCAGGACCATTTTATGGATGATAACTAATTTTCAGCACGATGGCTCACCTTGTCTCAAAGCAAAAGCAATAAAAACGTTTTTGCCTTTAAATAACATTGAACATTGGGACTTTGGCTTCGCAATTCGCCAGCTTTGAACCCAATTTAGAATTTGTGGGTGATAATCAACCCGGCGGTTGATAAACAAAAGCCATCTAATTATGAGCAGATGTGGGTGTCTATTGAACCAAAAGGAAGTCAATATCATTACAAATTTGGCCTACACTATACCACAAACCTAAATTAAAGCCGTTCTGAAGTACAAGGGACTTCATTATAATTATCAACTGCACGCATCAATTGACTGTATTTATTAATAAAATGGGTTTGGGGTCTAAATTTGTGTATATTTCTCCATTAAATTATGATACAAACACAAAAAAATGCAATGTTTGATTAGTTCTATGAATTTTCTTATATGGAAAAGTATAGTAGTCTCAAAACTTTTGTCCATCAATGTAGTTTGTCACACCAATGCTTAGTAGCATAATGAAGATAAACACAGACATCCACACTTAAATAACACAAGAATCCGATCGGTGTCACTAATCGGTAGGTGTGAATGTGTGGCCATTAAGAGTATCTCTTAAAACCATGTTTTGGACCAAGTGGGCCTACCCTTAAATTGCCTGTCCGAAAAGACGAAATTGGAGACTTCTCTAATCAGGAATTCTATCATTTTCCTCTGTAACAATTTTCGCAAAAGAATTTTTTTAGAATTAACCTTAATTAGAGTATTTTCCAATTGCAACGTCACGGGGAGGTGGACGAGGGGGCACAATTTAAATGTAGATCCCCTTGGTCCCCTGATATTATCAAGATCCTTATCACCCTTGCTTCCTGATTTTATCGCAATGCATCTCATTGTCAATTCTTCAGATTATCACGATTCAGGTTATCCTAAATCACTGATAGTAGCGCGAACATTTACTTCTTATTCTCTGATATTATCGCTTGTCATCCTCAATCCTTGTTATTATTGTCAACCTTGTCATCCCCATCCCTACTATTATCGTAATCATCATGATATTTACTGCCTGGTATAGAGCGGGTTCGATCCCGGCATGAGCGGAAACAAACGTCAGCGCACGAAGAGATGTGGCTACGGACCGGTGGACGCGCTTTGCTCAGCCCTGTTTTCGGGTGGGTAGATCTTACACTTCTCATCACACACACAACACTGCTCCCTTTCCTTTCCCATCTCTGCAGCACAACATACACACACTCTCTGTTCCAAGGATACCTGCTGATGCGTATCTATATCCACATACCTCTAACGCGGACCAGGTCCTTCTGCTCCGGCGCGATGAAGGTTCAACCTGAACACTGTTTGGTGTCAAAAACATAATACTTCCTGGCACCTCCTTCCCAAGAGGACCGGTCCGTGGTGAGCCCAAGCTCACCAGAGATTGTCATGCTGATCTTTATGTCTATTTCATTATCCGGTCTGGAATTTCCTGGATAAAAAAGACAGGTTAGCGAACTACTACTACTACTGTCTGGTATTATTGCTTTTTAAAAAATCTTAATCCATGATATTATCACGATTCTTGTCAGCTCTTGATGTTATCACCATCCTTGCCATAACATCCACCCCTCAAGATGGTGGATGTTATAGGAGAGGCAATACCCCTGCTACACTTGAAACCTGGAGGAGTAGCGCATCCTCCTGACCCAAGTGGCCAAAGAAAAAGGGTTGCTCTCTCTCTAGGATCGTCTTTTGCACATCTTTTAAATCTCCCACTCTTTGCGCTTGTTTAGACCCAGCAAAGGGTGAAAAAGAGTGTTAAACGTTATAAAAAAATATCAAAATAATCAATCCCTGATATTATCAGTTTACTTTTCATCCCAAATCCATAAGATTATCATGGTCTATGTTTTGATCAAACCATGATCTTATCTATATACTTTTCATCCTTGATCTTTGATATTATCGCTATCATTTTCATCCTCAATCGCTGATGGTCCCACAACTCTTTGCCATCCTTAATCCCTGAAATTGTCGAGATCTTTGTCATCTTCAGTGACTGATATTATCGCCATCTATGTTTATTTTCAGGTCTGTTTTTCTTTTATCATTGAAATCACCTAATTTATCCTTTTATCCTTTGCTCTTTCTTCACGTCCCATGCACCGTGCTGGTCTCGGAGGTCTTAATTTTGTATATCTACAAAGTGTGTAGGGATTTTCCAATCCTACGCCACTAGTCGCCTGAATATGACCTTATGTAGTCGGTTTCTGTCCGAGAGTTACGTCCATGTTGGCAGAACCACCTTTTTGCTATTGGATCTTTAATACGAGCTTCAATTATGAAGTTATTCGTGCCATAATTACACCGAGGATCACGAAACTCGGTGAATCAAACGGCCTTTTATCATGCCAATAGAACTAAGACGTCCGAGCGATGGCTTTATACCACGCAGTAAACCTCTCAAGGGCTCACAAAAAAAGGTCAAAGGTGGTCTTCACTAACCACTACATCCAGAACTAAGGACGAAGTGTTATATTAGCAGGACATTTTAAGTAATTTTAATATTTTTGAAATGATCAGAAAGGGAAGAAATAATCAAAAGGATGAGAATATTAATCCATTTGATTGAGAATGACAAGAATATGATGAGAAGAAATCGCAACAAGTGCAATGGCGCAGAAATTAGTAGTACAAAAGTATCATTATCATTTAAAGCGATCAATCTTTTTGAAAAACTTGATGCAATCAAGCATTGACCGGAATACTGGTAATTATGCATTAACCTGTAAATAGAACAATTTTTTTATTTTCTATTATGATTTTGAACTCAAGAACAGTAATTGTACTTAGTGCCTCTTTGAAAAAGTATCTGAAGTCACTTTGCCTGGGTTATTAAGTTCGGTAATTACCACTTTACATTTCTAAAGAAATTGCATGCTTCTAATTACCAGGAACCAAAAATGTCCCGTCTTTTTTGACTGTTTTTTAGAATTTCTTTATTAGGGCGTTTTTTGTATCATCAAAGTAGTGTGTCACCGCGCTGACGAGTCTTGACTGACGCGTCAATACGTCGGTCAAGACTTGTCAATGCTGTGGTACAGTGTAGCTCTCCTGAGGCATCACGTGCCCATATCCAGCTAGGACTCATCGGTCATCTTTCTTTCTCTCTCTCTCTTCCTCCTCTTCTCCTTTGTCGCGTCGGTGCGGTGATATGGCGCACTCTCCTAGCATACCATGTGTCCATCCAGCGAAGAAATTTAATATTAAAATCCAATGTTTAATCACTAAATGTGAAATTAAGGCTAATCAATAACATAACTAGCGTGCTTGACCCCCAGATAATGGTCACGCAATTTATTCTTAATCCTCACCGTAATACGACAATGAACGTAAGGTAAGAGCAGTAAATGATGACCTAAAATAGATCAAAGAATCACTCTAGAGTGAAATATTGATTCATTATCCTTCAATTTAACGCGCGATATGATTTTTATTTTCCGAAGTGTATTACGATCTCAAGTACAGCTTAGCCGGTCAGCGCTCCCTACCTAGAATAAGTTGTCTTTTACGATACCCGTCGTTAAAGGGTCGTGTTCTAATGATGTTGATTCGTGGTAACCATTATGCGGGAAAGCTGTTGAGGATAAAGATAATTTTTTGAAATCTCGATTATGAAATAACATTATTTCAAAGACTCATGGGTTGGATTTCTAAGGAGTATGTCACAGTGAGAAGTTCATTCGTGCCTACATTTTGAAATCCTCCTAGCATAGGTGGGCGCGATAACGACAAAATGCATCACGATAACCGATAAATCGATAACGATAACCTTATAGGCGATAACCGATAATCGATAACTGGCAATAAATTTATCGCCTGATAAGGTGATAATTGATAAATCCAAAATTATAATACAATATTTATTATTGACTATATATAGAACGAAAGAAGCATGGGAACATAGGAAGAAAATCATCAAAGAACGCGTAAAATCGGTAGCGCGCAGAAGCAACACTTCGTGACCTCTCGTCCGACAGCTGGTTCCCAGCTTGGACCTACCTATTTCGGTCTCCAAGGCACGCGCAGCTCACCCCTGGGCTAAACTGGAACCAAAAAACTGAAATGATCGATTATCGCTAGTTTGGAACCAAAAGTATCGGCGATAACGATGAATCGATAACGCGGAAAAAAATCGGATAACCGATAACCATCTTTATCGCGATTACGCCCACCTATGCCTCCTAGTATTTTAGCTTGATAATTATCAAGCTAAAATACTAGGAAAAGTATAATCTATGCAGTATCTTCCTCCTCATGACATTTAGGGGTTGTATTTAGTGATCATTTAATTTTTCACCTATTTATGAGCATAAAAAATAGTAAAGTACTGAGAGATGATGTTTCGATGACCTTATAAAAGATTGGGAAGAATGTGTGGCTGATATACTTGCCAATTGTTAAAAAAATGTTGAAGTGAAAGAAGATTCCAACTTTATATTTTAACACATTAATCCTACTTCTTTTTCAATTCTGTTCAGCTGCGATTGTGCATTGGCCTAGATTAACCCCTTTTGTTGAAATTTATGGTATCTCCTCCAGTCTCTATTTGGAATGGTTTTAAAGTTTCCTTTTGAATACGTTTTCGTTTATATAGGTGTATGTGTATGTTCGTCTACGTATATTTTAGTGTACTATTATTACTTAGATTGAGCTGTACACAGAGCTATTCATTTTGTTGTTTTGCTATGTGATTTCAGCATTGGTATTGTGTCTAATTGTTGCCATTTACAGCTTTGCTTATACAGGGTGGAAACTCGAAGTGTAGACTGATATTTATTTAATTTTTTTCGGAACACATTGCAATATTACATAATATTTAGACTACAACGAAAAAAATATATGTTAGAAGATGATGTAACTGATATTCAATGCGACCACCTTTTGAGTCAATGACACAACGAAGTCATGCTATGTCTTGAGCGCAAATGGCGTGCAGGGTTTCAGCTGATATTTCCTCCCAGTGTTTTCTAGTTTGCACTTCAGATTTTCGACATTTTGAGGAGATTTGGAACATACCTTCTGTTCAAGCATCGACTACACTCCAAAGTCCATTGGGTTCAAATCCTGTAAACTTGGGGAAAAGGCAAAGTTCCTTTGACATAAACCGCTTACAATTTGCCTGGCACCAACCTTGAACTTTTTATTTTCTGTGTGTGAGGTTGCTCTATGTTGTTAAAGAGTTACACCCTATTTCATATGGTGACATCCCCTCAGGCGATAATACAATGTAAACTTAGAATTTGCCTAGAACCAGCCTTGAACTTGTTTGCTGTGTTTGAGGTTGCTCTATCTTGTTAAAGGGTTACACCCTATTTACCATGGTGGCATCCACCCAGGATATAATATCATATAAACTTAGAATTTGCCTGGAACCAGCCTTGAACTTTTTTTGCTGTGTTTTATGTTGATCATCTTGTTAAAGCGTTACACCCTATTTCCTATGGTGGCATCCACCAAGGAGATAATATAATATAAACTCTTTCTTTAATAAATATTATTCTAATCCAATTGTTAACTTTCTCTCTTCTTCTTGCATCTGTCTCTGTTTCGATTAGTTTTGTGGCCCTTGCTTGAACCCTATCCAGTCATTTAATCTCTTTTCAAAGTCTGAACCTGGTACTCTAAGTTATTCGCACCAATGAGCTATATAAAGGCAGCACAATTTCCCAAAGTGAATTACCTGACGCCAGTACAAGTTGAAAGGCATCTGCTATGTATCTGACCACTTCCTTATCCATCGAAGGTCGCCCCTCAACCTCTTGACGTCCCCCATCCCGATTTCGAATCTTCTAAAACTTTAACAATTCGGCTAAATAATCCATCGTCTATATCGTTGATATAGATGTTCAATAACAGGGACTAACACGCTGCCTTGCGGTACTCTGATCGTCACAAACGACAAACAAAAAGCATGACCGTTGATCACAACTCAGTGCCGCATCCCAGAAGACCAGTTCTCAAACTTTTCCAAAATATTTAGCGCTCGAACTTTAGTAAAAAACTTGAGGTGGAGTGCAAGAGTGTAGACTAAAATCCTCGTTGAGCCAAAATGACTCGTGCGTGAGAAACATCACTCTTCAAATTCAATAATAGTTTCTCTTGCTGCATCATCTTAAAACGAAACATCCATCTTTTTTATTTAGCAAAGCCTTAAAATTGACTACTTATTATTGTAATAAAGTTTTGTCTGCTTTGTTATCAAAAATAAAGAAAAAACACCTGATTTTGTATTTATGCAAGATGGAACTCCTTTTCATACATTAAAAGAAACAATAACATTTCTTAATACTAATTGTCAAGCTTTAATCGAACCAAATAATTGGCCCTCATGCAGTCCACTTCTAAATCCCATCGACTACTTTGTGTGGTCTGCTTTGGAGAAAAAAGTCTAACACAGTTAGAAAATTCGTGATGTGGACCATCCGGGTAAACGAATTAAAGCTGCATGTGAGGATTTTCACAAGTAAAAATTGAAAAGGCAATTTTAAAATGAAAGTCAAGATTACAGGCCATGGTTGACCATAAAGTAGGGCATATTGAACTAGTCATTAAAATTTGAATTTAGTGTAGAATTTTGAACTTTTTTTAAAGATTGCAATTTAGAAAATAAAAAAGTTTTTATATTATCATTTTTAAAGACTAATTGACTCATTAAATGACTTTAAGACGATCTTTACAAGGAATAAGTATTTATAGATAAAGTATTCATCTTTTATTTGTTTTTATTTTATGTCTTTAGCTGCAATGGTTATGGGAATATTGCTTCTCAAAAACGGTCCAAATATTTTTCCCCACCCTATATATATATATATATATATATATATATATATATATATATATATATATATATATATAAATATATATGAGAAACTCATATATATATATATATATATATTATCACTACACACAAGTGAATAAAACCTTACTTAGCCTAACAATAGCCTGAAGAAGACTGAAAGTATGGTCGCAATTAGAAATAAAGAAACCTCGGACATTATCGGGAAGAAATCAGCAAGCTATGTGTAAATATGACACGCCACATAAGTATTGCGGGTGTGATTCTTTGGGCTCTGCCCTTGAGATTACTAATTGAAAGTTACTCAACTTCATAACGCAGTGAACTACCGATGAGTGTAGCATGTGATGGACAAGGGGAAATTTTCTTGTTTATTTGTGGCGTTGATGCATAACAAACTAACTTTGTTGGAAAGCAGTTGATGGTGATGTTGATTTACTATTCACCCATATGGTCATAGAGGACTAGATAAGTAGATAAGTAAAAATATAGATATTAAATAGATAACTGAAATATATGTATATATAATTGAAATTAACTATCCCTCAACAGCTAGTACTCTTTTTCCCCAAGTGTATCACCTCATCAATAGATAGAAGGTTAAAGTTTCTGAGATTAAAATGACTTCCAGAGAAGCCTAATATCTTATGTGTTCAGATCTTGAAGTACAGCCAAGGGCAGTTGCTTTGTGACAATCGGGTATGTCCGTTAGAATTACCCAAATTTCCTGCAGGGAAATGACCTGTAAAGAGACTCACTCTCTTTCGTGTTCACATCCCAAGATCTAAATAAAGAGACTAAATAAAGAATGAAATAAACGAAGTTCAAGATAAAAAATAGGACGTCACTCAAACTGGCACAATAAAGGCCACATTGAAGGGATTATTATTATCATGAAAATCAAATTAAAAATAACAAGGTCTGCTGACCAAAAGTCGCGTGATCTCACTTATTCTGATTTACGACCTTACGACCTTCAAAACTTTCAATAATTTCCGGAATAAGCTTGAGAGGACCTTGAAAATTCTATCATTCGAAAGAAAATGTAAAACAACATAATGGTTTCAAATTTCGTTAGAATCGGCCGAATAGGTATGAGGTTATTGCTAAATAATTCCCGGGCTAACCTTGGGAGGACTTTGGCAATTATATCATCCGAAAGAGAATGTAAAACAACATAAGGGCTTCAAATTTCATTAGAATCAACCGAACAGTTACAATGTTATAAAAAAAGCAAAATGGGAGCCGACCGACAGTGTGAGATATAGAGTCGCCCGCGACTAGACTCGCACGCGACTAAAAACGGAAGCTAACGAGGGCATCTCTGCCATGTCGTTAGTAAGAAGAGATCCGCAAAGAAAGCGGTTCCTCGCGCAGTTTACTTCCCACCCATTCTCACATCCCCTAACTTCACTTTTTTGTACAAATTTTAGGCAAAAGATTAAAGTTCTGATACGCACGTTGGTTTTGACAGTTTCTCTAAATAAAAACAGACTGTAGAATTCTGATAGTTTAATGTTATGTCTGTTTTTTTATTTAGTATTTCCCAATTTGTGCCTCTGTGTGTACATATTAACTTATGGTGTCAATATCTGTGTGTCTCGGGGTTTATATATATATATATATATATATATATATATATATATATATACATAATTACACTGTGTTTGTATATGTGCTATTTGTGTATGGGTGTGTTTTCGCTTGCATATCTAATTTTGTATATTCATTGTTTGATTGTAAATGTATTTATTTGTTTTTGTCATTCATTTATTTTTTGTTTATTGGTATGTCCATTTATTGGTTATTATATCTGCGTTTTTATGTTTGCGTGATTATTGTCTTATTTCTTCTCATGTCTATATCTGTATATATAACTGCGTTTGTATACAGGTATATAATTGGTCAGTGTTTTTACCTGCCACGAAGCGCCAGGTCTAGGCATCGCTTTTTTTATAAGGAGT
The DNA here is from genome assembly GCA_963969495.1 of Ceratothoa steindachneri. NCBI lineage: Eukaryota > Metazoa > Arthropoda > Malacostraca > Isopoda > Cymothoidae > Ceratothoa > Ceratothoa steindachneri. The sequence continues at coordinate 204,067,179 of OZ018321.1, forward strand.
AAAGTTCAATTGTACCCATTTAGAGCCATGAAATGACCCATATGACCATGGACATAGGGTTATTCACCCTGGAGATTTCAAATCTGCCATCGGATTTGGCGCTGGATGGCGCCATTTAGTGGCAGAAGCCTCATTTAGCCATTCAAAGGCACTTGTAAGTGATTTGAACCATCGGAAACCATCAATGCAATGACCATTTATGATTTTATCACAAAACGTCGCAGGTCATTGGGGGGGGGGACTTTCCCTCTTGTTATTTGCATGTCTACCTACATATCAGATTTTGTATGCTTTTCTGTAGGTTTGTATGACTTTTTTATGTATTTTCTAGTTATTGCTGATTTCAGCTTCAATCTTACCCTAATAAATTGATCGGTGGAGGTAGGAGGAAGGCCTAAATCGCCCTAGGACCTAGTCTTCAACGCATCCAATTGGCTCGTTAACCTCCAAGGTGGCATTTATTGGCAATTTCGCGTCTCTGAAGTCACCCACAATGGCTTTAGACCGAAATTTCTTGAAGATGTTTGTGGAAAAGTGGTAATCTTTGGTTTACTACAATAAATTAACTTGCAGACACCCTCACTGATTTGGCAAGTTATGAGAAAAAGAAATCTCTGGTTCATTTAATCAATTTCATAATGGTTTTAATCATCGATTCAAGAGTGTGAATGCTTTTGAGCATCTCGGAAATATATTGTAAAGTGTGGTTGAATAACGGGTTGATGGCGTAAGCATCACTAATGGGCAAGTCGGAAATAGGCACTTTCCAGAAGAGTCCACTACATTCCACTATCGACGTAGAACAATCCTCACCCTATCTTATAATAAACACTTCGCCAATTTTCTTTTTAACTTAGCTTTTTTTTCAATTCATCATAGAATTTGACATAAAAAAAGGGGACACTCACGTCACCGAAATGGATATAACAAGGAAGTAACAAGGAGTAACAAGGAAAGGAAGTACCATAGGAGACCTTACGGTCCATTCAAAGAGGGTACCTTTGGACTAGCAATCGAGCAGGCACATGGCTGCTCAATTGTTTTGCGTCCCTAAACGGCCACTTTTCAAGACTTGTCTAGTCTTGACTTGAACTGGTCAACATATTCACTGTTGACAACTTCCACTAGAAGTGCGTTCCACTTACCGCAGATACTGTAAGTGAAAAAATTTCCACACAGATTGCGGTTGTAACGCTTCAGTTCAAGTTTGAAGCCGTGATTGCGCGTTCTGTTCTTACTCAGTGTGAAAATATCCCGGGAGTCAACATTGTCGAACCCTCGAAGTATTTTGAAAACTTCGATGAGCTGACCACGCAGTCTACGGGTTTCCAGGGAGAGCATATTTAATTCCCATAGTCTATCCTCATAACTTTTATGTCGGATAGAGGGAATCAGTTTGGTTGCCTTAGCTTGTACGCGTTCCAACCTTGCGATGTCCTTTCGAAACGAAGGACTCTAAAGTTGTACGGCATACTCCAGGTGCGGTTGAACGAGGGAGTTGTACAGACAAAGTACTATCTCCTTGTTACGGTATCCAAACTGGCGCTTTATGTAGCCTAACATCCTTTGGGCTTTCTTCTCTGCCTCGATGCACTGTTTCGAGAACTTGAGGTCGCTAGTGATAGTTACACCCAAGTCCTTCTCAGTGTCACTCGATTGAAGAGCAGTGCCCTTAAGGATAAACTGAGATTGGGGGTTTCTGTGGCCGATATGCATTACTTTGCATTTGTTCACGTTAAAAGGCATTTGCCACGTATCCGACCACTCCCCAATCTTCCTAAGATCTTCCTGCAGGCGGGCAGTATTTTCATCCTTTGCAACGTTCATACCAAGCTTGGTATAGTCGGCAAATTTGGAAATCTTGGCAACCATGTCACCGTTCATGTCGTTGACGTAGATGATGAATATTAGTGGTCCCAGGACAGAACCATGAGGCACCCCGCTAGTAACATGTACCCACTCAGAAGCCTGTCCATTCACCACCACCCGTTGCCGTCTGCCACTTAACCAGTTCTCGATCCAGCCGGCTACTTTTCCGTCTATGCCCAGCGCTTGCACTTTCCGGAGAAGGCGGCGGTGTGGTACCTTATTAAAGTCTTTCTGAAAGTCTAAGTACACCACATCCACCGCCTTGTCCCGATCGTGCTCACTGAACACGAAGTGGAAGAATTCCACAAGGTTCGTCAGGCATGACCGTTGCCTTCGGAAGCCGTGCTGGGAACTCCTCAGTAGCAGGTTTGACTCTAAATACGACGTCATTTTGTCCACCATCATGCTTTCCATAAGTTTACTGACTATCGAAGTCAGACTGATAGGTTGGTAGTTTAACGGTTGGCTTCGGTCTCCTTTCTTGAAGATAGGAGTCACCTCCGCTTCACGCCAGTCTCTAGGAACGCATTCGGTCCAGATTAACATGTTGAAGATTACGCTCAGGTATCGTGACACTTGATCGCGCACTTATTTCAACAATTAAGGTAGAAAGCCATCCGGGCCAGGTGACTTGTTCGTCATTAGGTCACTGATCTTCTTTTTTATTTCCCCTTAGGTGAAGTCCATATCCTCCAGCTTTGACCCCGAGTAGGAATCCATTGGCTGGGGGATGGGACCACACTCTTCAGTAAACACTGAAGAGAAGTAGTCGTTAAGGAGGTTAGCATTTTCTGTATCTAAGTGCTTTAATGCGTTCAGTAGAATATGCGCTAGTCAGATGTGGTTCTTTGCAAGCTACAATCAGAAGGACTAACAGTCCTGATACAGTCAGGTACTCCTCCCTCGACAAGAGGTAAGGATTAGCCGCATTACCTCGCCCTTGAATCGAAGCTACCCACCTAGACTAACTACTATTCGCGAGGGCTACGGACTATCTGAGTGGATACCCTGCGCCCGATTACAGTAAATTAAGCCACTTCGGAAATTGTAAGTCGCTGGATGGAATTCCGATTTGGGTCGACTTCACGGAGGATATCACTTGCTGTAAATACCCGTTGTTTGGATCCCAGGTTAAACTATAGGTTCCACATGAGAAATAAAAGGTCTCAGAACGAGTGCATGTCGGTCATAAAACCCACACTAAATTATTTCTTTGTCTGGTCACGTCACTCTCTCCCATCACAACCTTGCCATAGAGAAATCTCACCACTTTATCTTTCGTGTCTGTTAACTGCCATCATTCGAGATTCAACATAAAGCTACTATTTATAAAAACGACATTTTTACCTCGTTAGACTTATGCTCTTTATCTTCTAGTATGAAATTTAACTTTCAATTTTTAATTCCACGCGTACAGTACTCCTGGAAGTGGCACCGAACTTCATCACTGGTGGAGATAGCATCCATTCTGGAATGTCATCCTACAACTTAGTGCAATCAAATAATTACTTACTTCTATTATTTTTTATCGATTTGCGGTTCGATGCGATTAACCGCGCTCGAGTAACGTTTTGTTTACGTTGTATTTCGCAATTTATGGTTCAGAGGCGTTTCATTTCATTCGTCTCTTTCGTATATCCCATGTTTTTTAGTCCAGGGACGTTTAGTTTTATTCGTTTCCTTTGTATATCGCAATTTTACAGTCCAGAGACGTATTATTACATTCGTCTCTTTGTTTGGAAGAGCGATGGTAATGTAATTTGCCACGAATCAGGAAGTAAGAAATCATCCGTGGCCCAAAGAAGAGCCATCTATTCCAAGCATAGGGTTGTGGATATGAAAACCTTATCGGTCAATTTCATAGACAGAAGACAGGTGTGTTGTGTGTGCAAAGAAAAGAAGGATAGGAAAAAGAAAGGTGTTGCGGTTAACTGTGAATGATAGTGTATGAGGAGAAAGCTGCCTGCACGCTTAGGTCAGAATCGGTGCACTGACAATTAATGGCTAATTCCGGATGAGCTTTACAATGTTTTTGTCTCCTCTCCATCGAAAAATCGAGATCTCCGGTGTTGCCTAAGAGGGAGGAATAGCGATCTCTTATTGATTATTTGGTTCATAGTAGCAAATAAACTCCTTTTCTTTAACCTTGATTTTTTACTATTAGGTTGTTAAAAGCAATGATTATTATATCAGTTTTAATGTAAAACAGAAACCCCAAAAAGGAAGGATCGTTCAAAGTAAATGTACATACGTGAATAAAGTTTTCGGATACCTCGGAATTTATAAACTTTGATAAATATAACAGCAAAAAAAAACTAGGAATAAATAGCAATACGTTATATATGCCTCAAATATTAAACAAGAATTAACAAATACAAAATTTGCCATGACAAGTAACATCAGCAACATATAAGAAATAAGCAGATGAAGCTAAGAAAATTACAACAACATCAAACTAATACAAGAAGTTCAATAGCGTAGCGAGAGTCACTTGGCACTGGTGATAGTATTTGCAATTCGAGGCAGCTCTCCACGAGGGTGCGATACCTGAGGAGTGTGATGCTGGCACACTCTTCGTTGATGACTGCTTTCAGTTGCTCTTTGGAGGCTGGCTGACGACGTCTTTCAGCCTCTTTTAGGTCTTGCAAAAGTTTACCAGTGGAATCATTTCCGGACACTGAGGTGGCCTGTCTATCACTCTGATATTGTTATACCGGAACCACTATATGGTGTAGGCAGACTTGTGACATGGGACATTGTCACGCAGGAAATCACATTCCATCCATTTCTGGAGAAGTCTTGGGCTTAAGGAGGCATGTACTCTTTCAGGACAGCTTAGTACTTGTCTGAATTCAAGCTTTCGCCATAAACGACAGGAAGATTCACCCCTGAAGATGATATGAATTCCAGTACTATTACAAAACGGCCATTATGCTTCACCGGTGGAATTATTTAATCACGATTCCACTGCTCCCCTGGTCCCCTCTGGACTCAACTGTTATCTGAGGTCGAAAACAACTAGGCCATCGCTTCGTCGGACCATAATAAGACACTACCCAATTAAGGCATGGCCCAATTTCAGTGAGCACGTGCCTAAGAAAGCCGACATTCCTTCTGCTAAAGGTTGATCAGCAGCTTCTGGCGAGCTGTACCTGACTTCAGGCTTTGTGCAAGGAGTCTGTGACGGACAATTCTGACGGTTGCATTAACTTGACCGCTCTCTTTCATTCATGTTGTAGCCGGGCTGTGTTTTTGTTCTTGATCTCGAAGGCTTATGCGACGCAGAAACCTGTCCTCACGCTGTGTACTGACCCTGGGTCTTCCAAAACGAGGGCGGTCTTGGATGTTACTACTTTCTAGGATCCTCTTCAACACTTCTGCAACACCGGAATGTGAATCCGGCGACACTGAGTGATTTGTCGATAGCTGAAACCTTTCTCTTGCAGCCTGTGTATCATACTACTTTCCTCCACGCTATAGTTACGTATTTGTGCTATTATCATATTAGAAAATTCTGTTGACATGTAATATCATATTATTCAACAAATATTTTGTTATATGACGAAATTTTAAGTGTAACATACTGCATACTGATACCAGGATTTCGTACATTTCAATAGCATCTTCATTTTAGATATTTCAAAAAAGTTATAAGGAATTTTGCAGTTATATTTTGTTTTCTAAATGCATTGGACACATGCATGCAATCCTTTACCAACGTAATCATTGACATACCCAAGAATAAAAAAGATTCCAGCTATTCGAAAACTTCTGGTCACTGCTGTATTTCAACTGACTAAAGGTACTTTTGTCACTGTATAAAAATGTCAGTTATCCAACAATCATCATTAACCTTCAACATAACCGTTTTCGAACAAGTTAGGGGTAGTGCGCATCAATACCACTTCATAGTCCTTCCCTATAAAACACAAAACAAGCTCCCTTTTTGTATCCATTAAGCCCTTGATATCAATGATGTACTATAGTTGTAGCATTTGATAAATCATGATTCATCCCTTGGCAGAAGGGACCAAACATGCTCCCTCATCCACCTGTTCCATGCATATGTACAAGACACATTATCGATACTAATAAGGCAAATTCCCAATTTTGATCTTTCGGATGGTTAATTTAAATGTAGTTCCTATTCCCAGAATCTGATCGTAAATAGTTTAGTTAATGATTTGAGAACTACACCCCGTGATTAACGACCCTTTTTCCTCCGTTTTTTATTTTTGGGGGATTTTGAGCTGTTTAGTAACTTGTCTGTTCATTCCTTTCTCAGTATACGACTGAAGAGGGTTTGGTAAACATCATACCGAAACTAGTCTCGTAAATAAATTCTATGCTGCTATACAGGGGTTTCACTTTCACACAATATCATCTACTTGTCCCTAAGTCAGTCCCTTTCTTTTGTAAACACATTCACATAATTCCTACTTTCTTGGTCTTCTAACTCTTCGTACACATCAAACCTTTCTAATATACAGGATTATAATAAAGTCCTTGTGAACTTAAACATTTGTATATGTGAGTGAATGCCCTCGAAGGACCTCCACGAGAGAAAGCCCCTTGGCGATACCCCTCTATTCTTTCAAGACCAAGTGAGCCAGCGTAAAAACTTTAGAAAATTGAGGAAGAATCCGTCACTCACCTAATCACCCGTCCCAGCTGTATTTGTTTTCCGACACCGATCGCCCCCTCCTCTCCTGCGATAACGCCGTGCGCGGCCATATTAACCCTACCTCCATATCGCGAGACGAGTTCGATCGTCTGAAACGACGCGTTATCATGAATTATATTTGCTTAGACTAGCGCCAAGAATCCCTTGGGGAGCGCAAAGCCCTGGGGCGTCTAGTAGAGCAGCCACCCAGGTATTTAACCAGAAGCTCACTATCCTTCGAAGAGATTGAAAGCCCGCCATTCACTCCATCCAAACTGCCGTCTGTTTCCAGTGACCCCCCAGTAACTCGTCGTCGTACGTCGTTGAAGTTCTCGTCAGCAGATCTACGTTCGTACAACTTTGGCCCCTGTTCAGAGGAAAGCTATCGAGTCCCTTTCCCGGAATGTTGTGCGGCTCTCTCATCTTCATAACCCCTTCAAGCTACCCGTTCTTTCGAGACTGAGACTCCCTGCCGATCAGCAGAATCGTCTTGAGTTGAGATTACGTCTCTGGAGCAGAGAAAATCTCATTCTTCATATCGAAGTATTCCAACCCCTTCTTCAAGTCCTCTGAGTCAGGACTCCCCGAACTATCTTTTTGAAGACTTCCGCCGTTGTCTTCCACCCCGCCTCCAATTCGCCAGCACTTGAAGGTAAAGCGATCGTGTATGGTTATCCTCAGATTACCTCATTAAGCTTCACTTAATTCATTTAACTAACATTAGTAATTTGTTCTCCCTTTTGTATATATATAAATTGACCCTTTTTTCCTATATATTGAAATTATATTTTTTGGTATTGTCTTTATATATCCTCTGAACTGCAACTTGGCAAGCCATTAATCTAAACCCGGTTAACCGTAATTCGCGCTCTTTATTTATCGCCCAGACATAACTCAAGCGGCCTGTGGTCAGCTGTCTGCCCGTACTTGTGTAAGACTCCGAGCGCCGAGCTAGTCTATACAGATATACCTCGACAGTATAGCTTGGAAGCTATATAGTATATAATTAATCGGCGAAATGGATAAATAAAAAGATTCATTTGACTTTTAATAAATAAATTTAACTTCTATTAAATGTTTTGTTTCGATTCTTGATTTTCAGTATGTCCTCCGTGATTAAGTATCCAGATATTTATATGATTTTGAAGTTCCTAAAAATATAATTTGTAACTCATTTTAAGATATACCCTGAATAACATTAATTATCCCAGCTTACAAGTAATCTATACATCAAAGTTTAACTGAATAACGGTATCTTTTACATATCCCCATACAAAAAACAATACATCAGGGGGTCACGAAAAACAAGAGATTGGTGCTCATCTTCCAATTAGGAAATTATGAGATAGAATCTGACTCCAAGAGCAAAATGAAAAGGTGCACAATCTTGCCTGAAACACTAACTTTTATCAATTCTAATCGAGTGAGTTTACGAATAAACGTAAGTTTCCAACATTCGTAAATAGCGATTACCATGAAAAACTTGTCATTCAAAAAAGAATGAGCTATGGTGCGGTCTTTTCATAATGCACGCAAGAAATTAATTTTAGGAGAATCTCTTTAATGTTCTTCAAATTCATATGAATTTTGAGGCAGTTATGCTTGTTCACTTTACTTCAATATGAGATGTGGCTTTGTCGGAGAATAGCAAATGATTCAAGAATAAGGTATAGGGAAGATTTTCTCAATGAATTGAGTGCTGGAAATCAATCGCAGATGCGCTTGAATTTTATGAGATTTCATGGCAAGGTTCGTTCTTTGAATCTTTAAGCACTAATCTAAATATGTTCCTTTTTAGATTTCTACGGACGGTTCTAAAGTGATTGTTCTACTGATACTTCATTTTCTTGGTATTCCAGACCGTGGCTTATCATTGACAGGATCTCTTTCTTGAAACTTTTTCATCCAATTTGATATAAGGTACATATTTGTTCCACCTTTTGTAATGAGTTCTGAACCTTCTTCAAACAATGGTGAAAGTTTTTTTTTGTCAGGCATCCAAAATGAACCCAGTAATCAATAGAAACAACTCAAAATAATGTCTTAAATTTGAGATGTTTTAAAAAAGATAAATAAATATCATAATTTTTTTTCCACGATAACATTAAAATAAATAGGACAGATTTCGAAATCATTCTTACAGATGAATTCTATCATATATAGATCAAAAGATATAAAAAAATGTATAATTCCACAAATACTTTATTATAACTTTATTTATTTTAGAATTTTAGATGTATTTTCCCATTCATTATCGGTCACAACCTCATTACAATCTTTACTCTCTTTATGCATACACTACCAAACAAAATAAGAGAACAATTTTCCTATATTAAAAGTTTTAAAAATATATGATGTGTAGGTAAATTAAATTTATCTTGTACATAAAGGCATACATTTCATATATTTTATGAATATTTCGTATGATACAATCGTATATTCAAGACATTATACTAAATCAGCTAACAAAATCAAATATTTCAGGTGCAAAATGATAGAACGATGATTTACAGAATTACTTATAAGGCAAATTCACAAAAAAAAAGAAGAAAATTTGACAACAATGAAATTTAAAACACTTAAAGATACAATGTTCAAGCCTTTGTTTTCTATTACTTTGACGCAACGACGACCGTAGCTCCTCACCAGTTTTTTTGCAAAATTTTGGTGTCATTTTATTCCCTTTTTACTAAATTTTTGTCCATAAATCCGTTTCTAGTCTCGAACTTTGTCTTCAATGATCTGCAAGAATTTCTCAATAAGGTTCAGATCCAGCTCTTAGCAGGCCACTTCATTACATCGATATCTTCTTGTGAGAAATAGTATTTTATTCGCATTCAGTATGGCATGGCGCGTTAAACTGCATAAATACTGCTGGCTGGTTCAGAGATGCTTGGAATGAAGGTATAACATGTTGTGCATCGTGATTTAGGTACACATTCACATTTACCATATGATCACCAGTTATGGCAGGTCCAGTGGTCACTGGAGTTATGGCGCGTTGTAGGTGGCTGGTTATAGATTGGTTTGGCCTATATGTTATTTGTTACCAGTTTACTAGTGGAGGTCTACTCGGCTGTTTCCCATCCAAGTACTTACCTTTTCCAATTTTGCTTAACTTCAACGTAGCGCTATTGGGGTATTTAGTTAACGGGCGTTAACCTTTGATTGACTCCAATTGTAAGGGAGATTAACCTTATACTTGGTTTTAGTGAAGTAGGCTGGATAAGAGGACCGGTTGGATTACTCTCAGGAAAAGGAATCTCGGAAGGCGGATTCAAAGGACTTATTTGAGCGGAGGACTCGGTAAGTCTAGGCATAAATAATTTGATTGAACTTGTGTTGGGGTATTTGAGGAGGCCTACTAATGCTTAAGTCTATTTCCGACTATCCTTCTGAAAACCTGACTGTCTGACTGACTGACAATTTGACTCGCTTCACTGCTGACTCTCTTCTTGACTCGACTGCCCCCAGGCCCTACCCAAAACTGTATATAATGTATCGAAAACCCGTGGGCCACGGGTTAACCAATGACATGGTTTCGGCGGAGCTTACTCTACTGGATGGTTATTTGTGTGTGCACGCGGATTGATGTATGATGTATATTATTATTTATCTGACAAAATTTTATATATATTATTATTTATATGATAAAAAAATGTTATATATTTTAGATGACTTGCCTGCGCATAATTATGTGCGTGCCTATTTCAAGCCTTTATAGGAATACTATGACTAATCTGTGAGGGTTCATTTTAAATCTCCTATTTTGCCTTGCAATGAGACACTACAACCGTTCTAATTATTCGCACTAGTGGACCAACTCGTTCAGTTGAAAACCTTTCCCATATCATGACGCTGCCTCTTCCATGCTTGGCAAACTTTTTAACACATTAAGGGTTAAGTTTGTCCCCTGCATCGCGTCTAACAAAGCGTCTGCCATCAGATCCAACTAAATTAAATTTTCTTTCGTTGCTGAAATGAATAATCTCTCAATCTTCATCCCTCGAAATAGCATGAGCTTCAGCATATTCGAGTGTCACCTTATGATTCTTCTTACTGAGGATTGGTTTTCTCGCTGGAGAACGAGCTTTTAAACCAGATGCATTGAGGCGACGGGGCACTGTAAAATGGTTTACTTCTTTTGTACCATTGGTCTTATTTTTTCAAGAAATTCATGCTCTAGTCTCAAAGTGATCCTCGCATAACCAGCTCGAACGGTGGTTATGCGAGGTCCACCGACTTTTACCCGAGATTTACAGGTTTTGTTTTTATTGTATAACTTCAGGACGTGCGCAAGCACATTCTTGGACCGAAGTCTTCAAGCTAACAATTCTCTGACGGAGCTCAGGAGTCACGTGTGGTGGCATGTTTGTAGAGTGATTACGACAACAATGGTGGTTGTATTCTTACTTACTGGGCAAAATGTTGCTATTTGATTTCAAGAAACTTCCAGAATGTTCCTGAAAAAATAGTTCTTTTATTTTTCCCGTGGCAATATTATATTTTGTTAGTTTATTTAGTATAATTTCTTGAATAAACGATTGTATTATATGAAATCTTCATAAAATATATTAAATGCATGCCTTTATGTACAATGGAAATTTCATTTACCTTCCTCTTATATATTTGAAAATATTTTAATAAAGGAAAATCGTTCTCTTACTTTGCTCGGTAATGTATATGCCTACTTCTTATCCATTCGTTTTCCATCTTTTTACACTTCCAAGTGTCGATTCTCAATGCTCTTACTCTCGATATTTCTTTATCTGCCATATTTTCTGTGCTATACACTAGAGTTGTTCCCAGCAGAGCCTCATGCAAATTTATTGAGCAGTCTATACTTAGACTATTGGCTTTACTAACACTACAATCAGCCCGAAGACTTATTTTATGTACTAGTAAAACTTCATTATCGCATTTTGCATCATACGCACCGCAATTATTTCCAGTAAAAGTCGAAGATTTTTAAAATAATTCCCCTCAAATTCAGAGAGATTTTCCGACAAAAGGGAAGTTTCCCTTCTCTTTCAAGCAAAAACGCACCGTTTGTTGACAGTTATTTAATAAATAAATGCTTCCCCTTTCCTTATTCTATTATTGAAAACGAGGCGAAAGGAATCTAAAATTGTTTCTTTGCATTAGGTTGTCACGTGTTGTGGCCCTTCAGTGCGATTGGTCCATTTCCTTGATTGTTCGCAGAAAAGCTTTTTCAGTTAAGTTGAGTTAGTTTTTTTTTTAGCTGACACTCCGTTCAGACTTTAGCAATCTGAAATAATTTAGTATTTGAGGCTTTCAGGCCAGTTTGATATATTAATTTAATGTATCATCCAGTAAAACCTTCAGTTACGGACTTAATTAGGATTTGAAATAATTATGGATTGAGTTAACTTTGAATTATAAAAATTGATCTACTTTTTCACTTTCTTGGTACGAGTCATTACAGAATTACGAACCAGCAAAAACATTAAGATCCACTCGAGGCTAGTTCAAGACATATGGGAAAGGGTAAGTCGGATTTGAAGGACACTAAAATGAAGAGATGATATGGGTAAACAGTTAGATTGAATGGTTATATTTTAAAATAATATAAATAATTTTCATAAACACATTTACTCTATTGCTTTCAAAGAAATTCCGAGGCAAGTTTTTCAAATTTCAATCATTTTCTAAGAGCTATTTCATGTGGTATGGCAGGTAGCTTAAAACCGTTATTTCTAGCGGCCGTTCGTTTATCTAGCTCAAATATTGGGTCATAATTTATATTCGTATACAATTTATTATTTTATAAACTTAAATATGTTTTCCAGGTGGATATCGATCTTCCAGTGCAAGTAAATAGAGGTGCATCAGTCCGTCTTCGTACGATCTATTTCTAAGTTTTGGAATTAATTTTGTTGCTCGACGTTGGACGCGTTCCAAATATGTGATGTCGCTTTACATGAGGGAAAGAATTGATCCCCATAATACAAAGGAAGTCTTACAAGCAATTAATATAAAAAAGAATTAATATCCCTCGAATTAAACACCAAATATCTATCTATGCAGTTTAGAAACCTATTCGCTTTTGGTGAAGCTAGAGAGCATTGTTTTGAAATTTTAGATCACTCTATGAGGACATTTAAATCTTGTTCCAGATTTATTATTTAAAGTTTGGTCACAATTATAATCTCTTGCAGGATTATCGTTAGTTATGTGTATTACCTTACACTAACTCACATTGAATTGCATCTGCCATTTTTCTGACCATTCCACTAATCTCTCCAAGTCTCTTTATGTTTTCCGAGTCAATATGATAATAAATCAATGTAAAATTCGTGTATATGTATTTAAAAATGAAAGGGACTGCGAACGTGTTCCATTGAAAACTCTCTGCCTACGGTTTTCCAGACAGACTTCAATCCATTTTAGTACTTTTTCTTCCCAATCATTTGAATGTTAAGTTCATTAAATATGAACATTACGATCATTTTTTTAACTTACTAAGAGTATCTCTCAAACATGAGCCCCGAAAGAGGGTGTTTGGTGTGACCGGGGTAATGCCACTGCTTCAACTGAAGCCTAGAGGAAAGGCAGCCAATCCCACTCCCAGTGCCTACAATTTGAACACATTCTCAGTCCCAATGCCTTACCGATCTGTCCTTACTAAATGAGTGAATAAGCCATTGTTAGCTCTGCGCTTCAAAGTTCGAAAATTCAATTTTGTTTCTTCGGTTTGTAATCTAATATTGCGTTCGTTTGGCTTGGCTCTTTGCTTCCTAATTAAGACCATTAACAATGATTTAAACTTTAAAAAATTCCCTTTGATTTCCACAAAATCTTTAACCAGCAGGTGCATCTTTCATATTGTTTATTGCTTCCCAGTGCAGGAACGATACTCTTTGGAATTACGTTCATTACATTAAATAATTTAAGCCACCGATCCTTCGTTCCGAGTCAATTATGCCAGGGTTGAAAGCACGGCGCTAGATGTTTCCCAACAAGGCAATTAATCAGAGTTTGTGCGCGAAACCTCAGTACCCACCTTAATCCTTCTCCATAGAACACTGCGACCTGCAATAAAAGCATCTCATATTCTTCGTCCGAAAACCGAGTTGGTAGCTGTATATTTATCATACAAGTGTCTTTGCTTATTGCTCTTATTGAAAAGTAATTAAGTGATAATAATAATAAGGATTTCACGAGTTTGAGATAAGAGGCGTTGCTTAAGGCACGGTTCAAGGCATCAAGGGAGGGAGATGGGAGTATCGGAGCAGGACGATCATTCCACATTCTTGGAACAAAAGAAAAGAAACCATGGTAACCAATTCAGAGAAAACGACTACGATGAACAATCAAAAAGACGCCGAGTGCAGGATTTAGAGGTGGTAGTCATCGAAAAGGAAGGGTAGAAGGAAGAAGCGGTTATATAAGGACTTAACTGTGGGCCAAGGGATCTTAAAGGTGAGTCTGTATCGAATGGAGAGGCACTACAAATCGTGAAGCAGGGGAGTTGCATGAAAGAACTTCCACTGCGGAGAAGAGTAGGGCCTGAAAAGATTTGGATCAATTGGTTGGAGAGCTCGAAGTGTGGAAGAAAGCCTAAGATCCTACGAGGAGGAAGTTGCAGTAGTCAAAGAGGGAGGTGAAGAAGGCATGAATTGTAATCTCAAAGCTGTTGTTGTGAAAGTGGGGACGGGTGCGGCAGAGATTACACATAGAGCAGAGGAAGGATTGAAAAAAGTTTGCAATAAAAGTTTTGAAAGATGTCTGCCTAGTTTAAGATGACGCCCCGATTTTTAACTGTGTAGAAAAGGGGTCACGGGAGACGCCAAGCTTAAGATATGGACACATGATTTTGCAACGAGCTACGTTAGTAAGAGTGCCTATTAATAGTACTTCTCATGTCATGAATGAGTTTCAGAAAACTGTCTGAGAGCCGAGAGCGATGATGTTATAAGCAGATATTAGGTTTCTAAGAAGCTCAGCAAATGAGGTTTTGAAAAAGGAGAGATTGATTTGAGTGTCATCGGTATAGAAATGAAATGACAGACCAAAACATCGTCTAAGAAAGGAAAAATATACATGCCAAGCAGAATTGCACCGAAAACCAACCCTTGTGGAACACCAAACTACACCTTCGCCTGCCGAGATACAACATTACCTATATGAAGAGATTAAGTACGAGATGGAAGGTACGAGTGAAACCAGTTAAGAGAAGTTCCAGAGACACCCGGAATTCACGGAGACCGTGAAGAAGAGCAAGGTGGTTAATGGTGACAAGTGCCACCGAGAGGTCCAGAAGTAAGGGAATAGGAAGCTGACTAGCGTCGGCCGCATGCCGTAAGCGGTCCGTTTTATGAAATATTTAGGTAGGATTTTCCTTAGTCATTGCAGACCCCCGTGGAAATTTGAGCAACGCATTTTCATTCGATGCTGTTAAAACTGGGTTAAAAATATTGCATTAGGTATAGGCCAACGAGAGAATTGGTGACAGTTTCTGGGGATATTAAGAAGTGATGTTACCCTTAACTATAAAACATAACGCTCTTGGGTAAAAGAAAATTGTTTCCTTTAACTTGCAAACCTAGTCCCTGGCAATTCATTTATTTTAAACTAGTCTTAAGTTATTGCTCAATTTATTTAAATACATACTTACTATTTGCCAATATTTTGGTAGGGATATTTTCTTTATCATTCAACGGGGGTAAATTATATGAGTTTTGTGGATAAAGTTTGATCAAATATTTGACCACCGTTAAAGTTAGAGTGATCCTGCTTCCGTTTATCGAGTATTGCAGCATCTGTTGTATTTACAAGTATCTCCCTCGGGAATTTTTTTTAGAACATCCGTATTCAGATTAGAATCCAACTTTCGATCAAGATTCACCCTCATATTCATTAAACTTAATTTCTTGTTTGCCTTTACCTTCCGCCAATTTATGCGCTGACAAGAGTACTATCACACTATCCTTCCACTCTCTAGGCTCCGTTTTCGTTTTAACATCTTTTCAGCGTAGCCACCAACCCAATTGAGCGCATATCATTTAATACAGCTCCATTCCAATTTTTAAGACGCTCATTAACATTAAAAACCTTTTATATATTTATCTGCCACACACTTTGCTAATGCATCTTGCTTGCACAGTTGAACGCATTCATATTTACTCACAACATAAGCTTAATGGCACTACCTATTCTAGCCTCTGGAACTCTCGCTCGCCTAGTGGATACAGTGTTGGATTTCTGGCGTAGAGGTAGGGGTTCGATTCGAGCAAGAGCGGGTACACAACTTCAGTGGCATCATGACCTGGCCGCCCATTGGGCGGATACGCGGATACGCTGATAATCTCCCCGCAGAGGTAAATAGCTCTACACGCATCATCATGCACATAACTAATCACAACATCGGTATCATTCCCTTCACGTCTTCACAGCATGGAATCCCTACTCTTTCAATGTTTCGAAACCCTCTCGATGGAGTACTAGTGTCCTCATAACCACATACCCTCGTCGCGGCATGGGTGCCAATTCATGGAGCCACGAAAGGTCTTACGATCCCTGGTTGGTGTAAAATTACGCCCAGGGCACTTTTCCCTCGCCCAATGAAGAAGCCCTGGGGCTGATGGAAGGTGTCTTCCTTGGAAATAGAAAAAGTCTCTTAGTGTGCCATCATCTCTATCCCTCAGTCTCCTTATGTCAACAATCTGTTGAACACCAGCTCTCCCCTTCTGATCGCTAGATAGCTGACAAAACTGCAACGCTTAATCAGCAGAACGATCCTCAATGACATTGTAATTCAGTGAAATACGAAGCTTTTCAAGTGAAATTTTTGTTAATGAAGGATCATTTTCCAAGTTCCGTAGTAGTATCTACTATTTTGCAAATATTGTTTGGCAACATAGTGTTAGGCAAGGTCTTACCATCCAAGAATGTGATCAAATATCGAAGAGGTAACTTGATAGTATGGATGCCACAAACAAACCAAATTAACTTACGACCAAGCTTGGACCTGTACTTGATGTATTGAAGTACCCTCACAGCCAGTGTTAAAATTTAGAGAATCACACTAAATAGTCTGCAGCCTTTTATCAATGTCATTCTTAGTGAAATCACTGAACCTATCAGCAATAACTTTTGCAGTTTATTTATATTTGAGCCTCTCTCAGTAAAGAAGTGTTAGCCTTTGATGATGCTGGGGGATCTGTGGATCAGAATTGTCTGCTTTTAGCATAACTTTAAACATATCTTGATGGCCAACAAAAATGATGACGTTAATTTCACTCACATTAGAATTATCATTAAATAATTATTGATCCAGGGATTCTATAACATTACCTTGAGCTCTCTTAACTTTATTGTAAGAAAATACAAATATCTTGTCTTCTTTATTCATCAAGCCAGCATATATAGTAAAAGGCAGCCAAACAACATATTTGACGACCTGCCGAGCAACATTAGGTATAATTAATATGTTGTAATCTGACTTGCTATTGGAAGTAGATGACGTGCTTGGTTTTTATAATGTCACCCCATGAATTTCAACTTTTCTATCTTGAACATTAGGTATTGTTTTTTTTATTTAAATAAACAGAGAAAAAAAATCATTTAATGATAATGAAACGTCATGTTCAGTTGTCTGCTTTATATTTAGTGAGCCTTCTGCTCTTATATTCTTATCTCTTCTGCTTTGTTCAAGCAGATCTGTCAAGTCAATTTAATGGGCTCCAGTAGAAACCATATTATCTCTCTGTAATTTAAGCAAAGCAAGTTACCTCACATCGATATTGTACGCCTTAGAACATGTACAGTTTATTTGAGCTTCCTTTTGCAGCCAGCATCTCTGCGGCAGTCAAATTCAGAGGTTATTAAGGCAAGTGAGGCTGTAAACAAATTTAACATATAGCTTACATTTCAAAAGAGAAATGTTTATCCTTCTTTTATTTCTCTTAGATCTTATTTATGACTGTGACTATTTAAATTACAACTGGGCCTACAGAAGAAATGTTTGCTCACTTTCGAGGAAATGTCCATTGTAACGTTGGCTTCTTTGTGGATTTTTAAATCGTGCTTATCTTGTTATTTTTACAGTAGCCCCTATCTCAGAACCTCTTCCCTGAGTAAGGAGTTCAAAGAGCAACAAATTGGCACGTCCAATTAGGTTTGTCTTAGGCACGAATGACTAAAATGTGTTTAGAGATTATACAAAAAATCTTATAAATAGCTTTCTAAAAATCGCTGTATTCTTGTGGTAATGTTTTTAATGGATTCAAGATAATCATGAGCATAAAATGTTGTTAATATTTTGAATTTAAATGCCATATGAGAGGAAAATAAGACAAATTATTGTTGGATTGAATATTTTATGGTGAAGAGATAATTTGTAGATATTTAATTAATAGGAATACATAGAATTTTCAACCTAAATGTATAAAAAAATTATATAATAAGAAAGTATAACAATTTTAAATGACTTATATGAGGTAATTGTAAGAAAAACAATTAAGGGAAATTAGATGAAATATAATTTTGTAGCGGACAAAGCAACCCTTCTTCTGAATAGCTTGGAACATTGTCTGTTGCCAATGATAAAGTCAAAGTTTTGATTCAATCAGCAGAAACATTATTTGCGGCAGCTTGAATGGCTTCCCAAAGGTCATTTTTTGTTAAATTAGCTGCCATGTACGTAAATCTTCCTCTTCAGGATGTTCCCTAAGTTTTAGATTTGATTTAGGTTGCAAAGTTAGGGAGACCGATAATTTAGTCTCCTACAAATCATTTCGAGTCTGACCAATTCTTAGATAACTTTAAGACATGACTAGGAGCATTATCCTTCATAAAGAGAAGTGATTAATTTATCCTCACTGGCTGTCTCTTGAACCAAAGTAGAAAGTATTTCCCCCGAAACTTGTAGTATAAGTTCGAATCCATTTTTGACTGCATCATCCATTTTTGAAGGTCTTAATAGCTTATATCCAACCAATGCAACTCAAATCATCAATCTTTCTCCTATTTCCAGTTGCTGTCGCCTGGTCTACTGTTTCTCCTGAATTAAATTGACACGCCAGTCCTCGCCCAACCTTCGGGGCATCCGGAGAGACTCTCGATTCCTTAATGAAGATAACTTTGCCAAAGCCAGGTTTTATGCATGCCTAAGGCCACAACAAACATTTTTTGTGTGTTTTAAGGTTAATAAAGGCATTTTGAGATCATTCCTAACGGTATAAAATTCTTTCTAGGATTAAGGAGCCCCCAAAACTTGAAAATTGGGTTTGCTGCTAGCATGAGGGGTTTTAGCAATTTCTCTTTTAATTCGACAAAAATAACTCTAATGATAAGAGGCCAAAATTCTAGTTGAACTCTTTTCTTTCTTGGTCTAATTCTATTTTTTAAAATTCTCTTTAAAGTTTGATCGATGATCACGCTTGAAGATTTTGTAATTTGCAGACAAGACTTTCGTTTACCTAATTCCCTCACGATATAATTATTTTTTGCTAAAGTTACTTTTTCTTCGCCACTTATTAGAAAGTGATAATTACAAAAGATGTCTGGATGGTCGTTGTAATAAAATTTAGATAATCGACTATAAGCTATCTAATACCTGAGATAAAGTGATGTGAATATTCAATAAACTGTGCTGCTTATCACATACCTGAACGTATGTGAAACAGAAAATGTATTAACATTTTTAGTCGCGTGCAACTCAATATCTCACTGTATAGGTCGGTTGGTCGCCGTTCTGCTTTCTTTCGGTAATAAATTTGTATCTATTCGGCCGATTCTAACGAAATTTGAAAACTTATGTTGTTTTACATTCTCTTTCGACTGATATATTCCGCAAGGTCCTCCCATGGTTAGCCCTGGAATTATTTTGTTTTGGCAATAACATCATAACTATTCTGCCGATTCTAACTTAATTTTAAACCCTTATGTTGTTTTAAATTTCGTTAGAATCAGCCGAATAGATACAAATTTATTACCAAAGCAAAGCAGAACGGGGCCCTACCGACCGATATAGTGAGATATATAGTCCTCCCAAGGTTTGTCCGAGAATTATTGAAAGTTTTATCATCGTAAGGTCATACATCAGAATAAGTGAGAGCACGTAAAAATGCTAAGAGGGTAAAGAGGTACCCCATATAATCTCTCGACAGAATAGTAATGTTCTTCTTTTACAAGCTATTGTCGGTCAATTCTCAATTGTTAGGAAACTACCAATTACCAAGTAATCTTTAACAAATGAATAAAATTTTTCAACTTGTGAACTAAACAAAAAAGCAATTCGTTAATTGTAAAGTATATATAATATATATTAAGAAATCAGTATATAATAAATAAGCGAGCAGTCAGATTAGGTCAAGGTCACCACTTATCGCGACTAGATTGACATAAATTATATTATCACAATATACAGTATTATTATTCATCACTTATCCAAGCATTGGAAAGTGAAGTATATTTTACAAGATTGGAATAAAAATAAGAGTCTGCTACAATATATGTGACAGTATTATATACCTGGCAGTCATCTAATTTTCAGGCAAAATTCGATACATCTTTTTCTTAAGTATTAAATCAAGGCACGTCCAAAAATATTGATAATTTCGCAAAAAAAGTCACTATTATTCATATATGTTTTTACTCAGCAAAACAAAATTACATTAAACTGACAAAAATATCTTTAAAATTTCTAAGTCTTGCTGTCACTTTTTACCACTCTCGATATTCGGGATTCGAAAGCTTGAAAAGTTTACACAGTTTTTTTTCTCTTCTGTTTGTTATTAAGCAATTTCATATTCTCTTTTTTTTTCGTTAATATAACATTTTTCCTCTTACGTTTTATCATTCACATATCAACTAATTCAGATCTACACATCACATTCATGATATATGATAGTGTCATACACAGTCTTTTCATAGAGTTGTCATCAATACAACCCGCAATATATTTTTTTTCTCATTTAGATCAAAACATTTGTAGTCTTACAGTGTTATTTTATTTTTGCTTAACCAGTTTGTACTTATGAACATGTTTGGTGGCGAAATAACGCATATGTTACACACGTTTTCTTAGTTTATAATATAAGCCTGTCAATTTATCTCCATTTTTATCCTCACAGTGTGTACTGAACATTCATCTTCCTCTATCTTCCATCATGGCTCTTCCTCTAATTCACTACTCTTGTTTCTTATACCCATTAACCGATACCGGTTCCAATTTACATCCCCCATCCATCCCAAGTCGTCTCAGAACCTCCCTTTTTCTCTTTAAGCCTCACTTTCCTCAATTCAGGTTCCATCCGCTACAACTGTTAGCAAATTTGAAATTTGCCGTCAAAACTCTCAAGCTGACACAAACCTACTCAACCAATACCGTGATCCACTTCTCATTCAATGTTCGTTCATTGCTCTTTAGTCTGTCAACTCTCTAAAAGATTCCTTAAAATTTGTTCCGTTTGGAAAATGCTTAGAAAGTTGCTGAGGAGAAAAGTTTTGAAAATATGGCGGATGAAGCCAAATTTCAAAATCTTTGAATTTCGTTGAGGTCCTTTTGAAACATATGGGTAGAATTGGCATTAAATAAGATAAAGCGCTCGGGGTTGACTAAAGTTGGCTGATTTTTGTGTTACTTTCGATATATTTCTTTGCAGAACCAACATAAACTAACTTTAAACCACACACACACTATATATATATATATATATATATATATATATATATATATATATATATATATATATATATATATAATTAGCCATGTTCATCTTCAGCCTATAATGTAGGAAAAGAATATGAAAAACAAGCAAGATTAGAATACATAAAGAGATATATGTATTAATGACTGATAATAAGTTTAAATTTTTTTTTAATTTGCGAGAAAATAATGCGAAAATGTAATAATGAATAAATTTAGAGTTTAGAAAATTTTCGAGAAAACAATGCTGTCGTAGAATAAGGTCGAGTTCAACCCTTCCTGCGTTTCTCAGCCGAGATAGATGGCGGCTATGTGCTTGGGAGATTTATAATACAGACAAAGTGCAAATTAATCGAATTTTAGGTTGGCCAAATAGTCGGCTATCTTGTAGATTCCGGGAAAATAGAAAAACGGGTAAAAAAATAACTTTACTAATATGCAAATTAATATTCTTTTTACAAAGGTTAAAAGGGGGTTTTGAGGCAAGCTATATAACACATTAGACGTACACGAGTCTCAGCGACTAAAGGGGTGTGGCAGAGACGTTTGCCGTACATACAAACAAATAATACTGACTGAAGGGTCGCTCAGATGACCTTGAGCGCATACGAAGCCGACGATAGAGGTTTACACTGAAGGTGGGTGGGTGTAGAGAGAGCACTTGTACAGGAGAGTTGCGCGCTGCTGTTATCTCGAAGATTTGGTCCGAGGGAGTAATCATTGCCTTGGCTCAAAGTTCAAATAATAGTACCTTGACAATGACGACTGCTCAGAAGAACTTAGATCTTGCCTTCTGGTTTATAACTCTGAGTCGCAACTAGGCGCGTTGCATTCGAGGAGCGGGTAACAACGAGTACGGGGTAGACTCACGCAAATTAAACAAGAATACCTGGAACTTAAGTGGTTCTGCGAGAAATTATGCAGAGTCAAACGGGACGCAAATAGCGGATACGAACGGGAAAGTGCAGGTACTGACGGGGGTGGGCATGAGGCGGATACTGACGGGGTGGGCAGGCCCAGTAACCTATATCCAAGGAGTTTATTGATTTCTTGGCAAAATTCATTTTATTGCTCAGTGATTATGATCAGAAATAGTTGTCTAAAGTCTACCTTTGCTTTTATTAGAGTTCTGCTTCCCATGTGATTAATTTGGGGATATAACTCAGGTTCATGCTTGAACTCTACATTCAACAACTGAATTAATTAATAAAATTTACAAATCGGGGAAGTTTGGGCTATAACTCATGTTGTCTGACAGTACAAATTAGTCAACAGAGGAGACCGAGGAAGAATAATATGGCAAATAGGGAAGGAGTAAAGCTAAGGAGACTATCTGTTGTCCATATGATTTAGCTGATAAGATCGTTAAGTCGGACATTCAGTTAAGGGGATAGTCGAAGAAAATAAAGAATTCTGAGAGAAAATGACGTGGAAACACAACAACTAGCCGCGCCCTTCCTCAGAGAGTTCCATTCAAATCAGTGATAGGGTATTATTAATATACACTTAGGCAGGGGGGACGCAAAGTTCCTCCAGGTACCAAATGAAGCAGGCTACAAAGGATACTCCGCTGTGGGGTAGGGGATGGGGGATTTCCATTAAAGCTATTCTTCCCCAAGAGCATTGGTTCCTTTGTCGAATTTCTCACAAAGCGATTCTGTTTAAATGTTTTTTTTCCTGTATCGAATTTCACTTGAAATGCTTTTGCTTCAAGGGCTTTGGTTCCTTTCTCAAATTTGCGTTAAAGCGATTCTGCCCTAAGAAACTCTGTTTCTTCTGTTAAACTTAACTTTTTTTTTCTTTTACAAGGGCTCACCTACTCTATTTTATTTACCTTGAAGACCTTTTTCCCCATTTTTATTTTCCTATGTTGAATTTAGGTAATGACGTTGCTTTTCGATGTCTTTCGTTCCTGTTTCATTTAACTTGAGACGATTCTGCTCCAAGTTCTTTTGGTTACTATGTTTAACTTATCAAAAACTGCTTCATTTATATGGTTTAGTTTTTGTGTTGAATTTGCCTAAAAATGGTTCTTTTCGAAAGACGTTGTTTCTTCTGTTGAATAAAGTCTAAAACGCTTCTTCTCCAAGGGTTTTTCTTTCATTTGTGCATTTCCCTTAAAAACACTTCTTTTTTTTTAGGGATTTGGTTCTTATGTTGAATTAACTTTCTGGCGTTTGTACTCCAACGGCTGGATTCCTTACTTGAATTAACCTCGATGCGCTTCTTTTCCAATGGCTTTGGTTCCTCTATTGAATTTATCGAAAACACTTCTAACGAATTAACCTTAAATCACTTTTGTTACAAGACCTTTAATTCATCTATTGAATTTAAATTGAAACGCTTTATTTTTCCAAATGCTTTGGTTTCTATATTAAATTTATCTTGAAACGTTTCTGCTCCAAAGTTTTTGGTTTCTCTATTGAACCTACCAAAATTCACTTTTTTCTAGAGTTTGGTGCCTTCAATGAATTCACATCGAACCGCTTCTTTGCGAAGGGTTGTGGTTCCTCTTAGATTTACTTCAAGGCACATCTTTTGCAAAGGCTTTAGTTTCTCTATAGATTTCACATTGAAACACTTCTGCTCTAGATGCTTTGGTTTCTCTTTTAAATTTAATTAAAATCGCAACTTTTACAAAGGTTCGGTTCCTCTTTTGAATTTAATTTAAAGTGTTTTTTTGTAAGGGGTTTGGTTTCTCTGATAAATTTACTTTGCAGTTCTTTCTGCCCAAGAATTTGATTCCAAAGTTGAAATTATTTTTGAAGCGGTTCTGCACTTAGGGCTTTCCTTCCCCAATTGTGTTTCCTTAGGGGCGCTTCTTTTCCATAGGCCATTGTCCCTCTATTTAGGTCACCTTGAAGTTCTTCTGCTCCATGGGTTATGGTTTCCCTATAAAATTTACCATGAAGTTCTTTGGCCCAATGGCTTTGGCTTCTTTGTTGAACTTTCTTAAAAAAAGCTTTGCTTCAAGAGATTTGGTTTCTTTGTTGAACTTTCTTCAAAAAAGCTTTGCTTCAAGAGCGTTAGCTTCTTTGTTGAACTTTCTTCAAAAAAGCTTTGCTTCAAGAGCATTGGCTTATTTGTTGAACTTTCTTCAAAAAAGCTTTGTTCAAGAGCTTTGGTTTCTTTGTGGAACTTTCTTAAAAAAATCTTTGCTTCAAGAGCATTGGTTTCTGCGTTGAACTTCCTTTAAAAAAGCTTTGCTTCAAGAGCATTGGTTTCTGCGTTGAACTTTCTTCAAAAAAGCTTTGCTTCAAGAGCTTTGGTTTATTTGTTGAACTTTCTTCAAAAAAGCTTTGTTTTAAGAGCTTTGGTTTCTTTGTTGAACTTTCTTCAAAAAGCTTTGTTTCAAGAGCTTTGGTTTCTTTGTTGAGCTTTCTTCAAAAAAGCTTTGCATCAAGAGCTTTAGTTTCTTTGTTGAACTTTCTTGAAAAAATCTTTGCTTCAAGAGCTACAGTTTCTGCGTTGAACTTTCTTCAAAAAAGCTTTGTTTTCTGCGTTTAAGTGATTGCGTTCCAAGAACTTTTTGTTCCTCTGTTGATTTTACCCAGGAGCGATCGTTTTCCAAGCTTGGGTTACTATATTTAATCTACCTCGAAGCTGTTTTCTTTAAGAATTTTGGTTCCACTTTTGAATTTACCTTGAAGTGCCTCTTTTCCATACGTTTTGGTTCTTATATTGAATTAACCTTGATACGCAAATGCTACAAGGGAAAGTTAACCCTCAAGGACGTTTTTATCATCGATTATTTTCTGCCTTTTCATCTTTGATCTATATTTTCATTTCATATTCATTGTTCCATCATGTTTTTTTTGTATTCAGAATCGTTTTTTTTTTAACTTCATTTTATCGTTCAGATTTTCTGTAGATGTATTTTTCCTTTCTTCTTTAATATCGTAATTCTTTTGTGGAATTAATTGTTTTATAAAGTTTGGTTCTTCCTTTCATAATCTCGCTTGATTTTATTTTTAGTCGTGTGGAAACGAGACTCTAAGTTGCTATGTCGGTCCGTAGGTCGGCGGTGTGTCGGATGGTAATCAGTTTACTTTTCAATCAGTTTTTTGGCAATAACATCGTAACTATTTGATCGATTTTAACGAAATTTGAATTTTTATTTTGATTTACATTCTCCTTTGAATAATTGAAAGTTTTGGAGGTCGTAAGGTCATATGGTCATAAGGTCATAAGTCAGAACAATCGAGAGCACGAAAATTAGGTCTGTTGACCTTGATCTTCCATCTCCTTCTTTTTTGATTATTATTCGTCAGCTACACCCTTTTCGTCCTGCTGATTTATTTATCATCTTCTCCCTTTTCCAG
Organism: Ceratothoa steindachneri; assembly: GCA_963969495.1. NCBI lineage: Eukaryota > Metazoa > Arthropoda > Malacostraca > Isopoda > Cymothoidae > Ceratothoa > Ceratothoa steindachneri. The sequence continues at coordinate 204,092,707 of OZ018321.1, forward strand.
CTCCTGTTCCAAGTCGACGCAAATGGAAGGCAAACGACCTGAAATTATTTTCGTTCAGATTATTTCACATGGAAGTTTTCTCGATTTTCGAGGTCGCAGTGGAATGGAAAAAAAATTATTTCACATGGAAGTTTTCTCGATTTTCGAAGTCGCAGTGGAATGGAAAAAAGGTTATTTCAAATCAAGGTTTTCTTGATTTTCAAAGTCGCAGGGGAATGGAAAAAAGATTATTTCACATGGAAGTTTTCTCGATTTTCGAAGTCGCAGTGGAATGGAAAAAAGGTTATTAAAAATCAAGGTTTTCTTGATTTTCAAAGTCGCAGTGGAATGGAAAAAAGATGATTTCAAATGGAAGTTTTGTCGATTCTCAAAGTCGCAGTGGAATGAAAAAAAGATTATTTCAAATGGAAGTTTTCTCGATTTTCAAAGTCGCAGTGGAATGGAGAAAATATTATTTCAAATGGAAGTTTTGTTGATTCTTAAAGTCACAGTGGAATGGAAAAAAAGATTATTTCAAATGGAAGTTTTCTCGATTTTCAAAGTCGCAATGGAATGAAAAAAAGATTATTTCAAATGGAAGTTTTCTCGATTTTCAAAGTCGCATTGGAATGGAAAAAAGATAATTTCAATGGAAGTTTTCTCGATTTTTAAAGTCGCAGTGGAATGGACAAAAAATGATTTCAAATGGAAGTTTTGTCGATTCTCAAAGTCGCAGTGGAATGGAAAAAAGATTATTTCAAATCAAGGTTTTCTTCATTTTCAAAGTCGCAGTGGAATGGAAAAAAGATTACTTCAAATGGAAGTTTTGTCGATTCTCAAAGTCGCAGGGGAATGGAAAAAAGATTATTTCAAATGGAGGTTTTCACGATTCTCAAAGTCACAGTGGAATGGAAAAAAAGATTATTTCAAATGAAGTTTTGTCTATTCTCAAAGTCGCAGTGGAATGGAAAAAAGATTATTTCAAATGGAAGTTTTCTCGATTTTTTAAAGTTCCAGTGGAATAGAAAAAAGATTATTTCAAATGGAAGTTTTCTTGATTTTCAAAGTCGCAGTGGAATGGAAAAAAAAATATTTCAAATGGAAGTTTTGTCCATTCTCAAAGTCGCATTGGAATGGAAAAAAGATTATTTCAAATAGAAGTTTTGTCGATTTTCAAAGTCGCAGTGGAATGGAAAAAAGAGTATTTCAAATGGAAGTTTTGTCGATTCTCAAAGTCGCATTAGAATGGAAAAAAGATGATTTCAATTAAGTTTTCTTGATTTCCAAAGTCGCAGTGGAATGGAAAAAAGATTATTTCAAATGGAAGTTTTCTCGATTTTCAAAGTCGCATTGGAATGGAAAAAAGATTATTTCAATGGAAGTTTTCTCGATTTTCAAAGTCGCAGTGGAATGGAAAAAAGATTATTTCGAATAGAAGTTTTCTTGATTTTCAAAGTCGCATTGGAATGGAAAAAAAGATTATTTCAATGGAAGTTTTCTCAATTTTTAAAGTCGCAGTGAAATGGACAAAAAAATATTTCAAATGGAAGTTTTGTCGATTCTCAAAGTCGCAGTGGAATGGAAAAAAGATTATTTCAAATCAAGGTTTTCGTGATTTTCAAAGTCGCAGTGGAATGAAAAAAAGATTATTTCAAATGGAAGTTTTGTCGATTCTCAAAGTCGCAGTGGAATGGAAAAAAGATTATTTCAAATGGAGGTTTTCTCGATTCTCAAAGTCACAGTGGAATGGAAAAAAAGATTATTTCAAATGAAAGTTTTCTCGATTTTCAAAGTTCCAGTGGAATAGAAAAAAGATTATTTCAAATGAAAGTTTTCTCGATTTTCAAAGTCGCAGTGGAATGGAAAAAAAAAATATTTCAAATGGAAGTTTTGTCGATTCTCAAAGTTGCATTGGAATGGAAAAAAGATTATTTCAAATGAAAGTTTTGTCGATTCTCAAAGTCGCAGTGGAATGGAAAAAAAATATTTCAAATGGAAGTTTCTTCGATTCTCAAAGTCACATTGGAATGGAAAAAAGATTAATTCAAATGAAAGTTTTCTCGATTCTCAAAGTCGCAGTGGAATGGAAAAAAAATATTTCAAATGGAAGTTTTCTCGATTTTCAAAGTCGCATTGAAATGAAAAAAATTCCTTGAGCTTCGATCGAGGTCAGCGCTGTATTGTATGAGGCTCTTGTAATGTGTTTAAAGGTGGAATTCTCGAGACTATCTGCTTGTAAGGCAAAATTTTCTTCCAGTGTTTAAATTTAAATTCTTTTAACAGAAATCTAAGGATTATACAATTTTCTGTTTTCTATATTCCTGTTCTTTTAATTGTATTACAAACATCTGAGGATTATACTAACTTTATGGTTCTCAGTAAAGGTTTTTATAATTTTTAAATTAGCTTTCCTGCCTCACTTTTCACTATTCAAGCTTTTGACCTGTTTTCCAAATTTTCCGATCCAAGTGTTTGTATTATATATTCATGAATGAAGTGAACTTCTATTAATTTAAAACGAGGATGTGTTTTGGTAATTTCGAGCTCCAAGTGTTTTTGCAAAGGCAAATTTATTAGTTGAGAAAACTGACCTTCGTTTATTTTGTCACGAAAGAAAAAGTGATCAAAAGTAATATAGAGTTGCGTTTCTGAAATAAAAGCCCCTAGAGAAAAGGTTCCAGTATTTACCCACCTTGAATTCAAAGAAAATATTCTTCGCCACGTTTATCTGGAATTGGTTCTCTCTTGAAGTTAATTCACTGACTCTTTTTAATCCTCCATTTAAAGTAAAGATCAAGTTTAAATTTATGTAAATAACAAATCACAAAGAGAATTTAAATCTTTATTATCTGAAAACTTTCAAAAGTTTGAATGTCTTGTCCGTTAAGCATTCTTTTATAGTCTAACTTTGATAGTTCTAGTTCTTTCATTCGCTACGCCCATGCATGGACTCTGAAACTGCATCTCATATTCCTATAGTGGTTGCTGTGGTTGACAAAATTATAAATTTATGTAACTCTGAAATTAAAGAATGTAGATATAAATCTCCAATTCGGTTTTCATTCTTGCATTGCCGATGAATCTTTAGATAAGGTGTCAAAATGGCTCATAGGTCAGGATCTTCTTTGTGTTTTGGTACGAGGAATTTTGGTAAGTTTGAAGCCTAATAACTTTATTGCATTCCGTGTGAAGCACCTTGCATTTCCAAAGATTATTAACTATTCATTTTTAGTATCTTTTGTTAAATCTCTTTGTAGATATGAATATCTCTCTTTGTTACTTACAACTTTATATCATCAGAAAACAATTACTACTTATTTAATTATAAAAAAAATCATTTAATTTCGTAAGAAACAGCAAGGATTTAAGTACCTTTATTTTATAATAATACGTTGGTTTTTTAATCTAGTTCTTCAATCTAAGTTAAAAGATTTAATTTTATTCCATGTTCCTTCAGCTTTTATGGTCCTTATATAATGGTGTGTACATCAAAAACTTGGGGGACTTTCTAGTGTCTCTTCTTTTAAACTTTCGTGAAATTATTCTATTATGTTGCTAAAAATTGATTCGTTAAATAAAACCAATTCTTTTGAAAACTAGGCTATCTCTCATTGAATTAGATTACATCGCTGTTCTTCTAGCTTTCCTAGACTTAGTCTTTTAAATGTTCTACCAAATATCGTCGTTAACTTTTTAGGTCTATAGTTTCATCCTTAACTTCCATCACCTTTGTTGATACTTGAGAAAACACCTGAAGACCTTGTTAAAGATTTCAAAGAAACAGAAAATACAGTAGTGTCCAAAACTAGGTAACAAAATACCAGAATTTATATTTTTATTAAGAATCTTCCTTTAATTTTCATGAAAATTGCACAGCATACTATTAGAAATTTGTTCTGATACTGTTTAAATTTCGCTTCATAAAAAAAATGTTCTCAGTTTGCACATAAAATTTCGTAATTTATCTAAGGTAACACTGACCTACGTGTATTTTAGACTGCTACTGAAGGCCTTACTCATTTATTAGGATGACGAAACGAATTGAAGTTCATAAAATCCTTCAAAAAACAGGTTTACCAGTATGAGAGTGAAGGAATGACACTATCAAAAAGTATGACTTTACGCACAATAAAACTCATTAAAAATACCGGGGCCTGAGAGACGACAAAGAAAATGGGATCGCCATCGAAAAAACACTCCCAGAGAAGTCCCATGATGGAATGGATGTTGATGAAGGACTCTTTTGAGACAGAATCTGGTATTTTACGTCAAGATGCCAAGATCCTGACCCCAAATGCGTCTCGCCAGACTGTTTACCTTACTTAGTAGAGCTAGGTCTCATGGCAGGCTCCCTTGCTTATAAACAACCCCTAAGTAAATAGAATAAAGTGTTTATGTTAGCCTTAGCTATTGATCAAGTTCTGTGGAGTACTAAAAGTGGGAAAGCATTTTTCAGTAATGAAAGCAAATTTAATTTGTTCGGATTGGCTGAGAAGCAGCACATAATATGTCATATAGGTGAAAAGTTAAATCTCACAACCACGAACTTGGCATTTAAATTTGAAGGTGGTAGCGTTATGGTCTTTGGTATGTTTTCTTGCGCTGGCGGCTGTTTGCTGGTCCGTTTCGCAGCAAATTAAACGATGATATGTACGATGAATCTGTTTTAAGATCACGTGATTCCCTCTCTTCGACCCCCGGGAGTACCCAAGTCTGTTTTCCTGCAGGAAAATGCTCCTTATGACACAACAAATACGAGTAAGTAGTTCTTGGATGCTGAAAATATCAAAGTGATGAACCGGTCTGTGGAGAGTCTTCATTTAAAAAATCTACAGAAAACCTATACGAGATAATCGGTAAGAATAGTATGACACAGAAACCGACAAATGTTGAAGATCTCTGGCAAAGATCGAAAGAAGACTGGAATCTAATCACCCCCGAACAAATGCTAGCATACTTATTATTTGTGAGGTGAAAATAGTTGCCAGATTCATTTTTTTTAAAAAATAATATATTAATCATTATTTTGTGTAGATCGAGGTCTGTCCATCCACTTATTCTTTGTCACTTTTGTCCTTGGGTATCTTTGATTAATACAGATAGTGGAGTGAGTGTGTCTGAAAATGGCAGTGATTGGAGTTAGGGTATGTAAGTCTTCTTTTGTTGGGTACCAAAGTTGGCTCAGAACCGGTTAGTTAAGGTAGGGCTTCACAGAAGGCTAATTTACTTATAGGCCCCCCTCTTGGATTGGAAGATTTTTACACTTCTTCCGTCGGTTCTCGGAAGCTATTGCCGCTTTGTTACTCTCACCGTTTATCCAGATTCCGAGGCTCTACTTTCCATGTTTTCCTCTTTCTCTCTTGGCGAAACCTAGTGGCTCCCATAACGAATTTTCTAGTGCTTTGCTTCTTCTTTATCCTTTTTATTCGCCTCCCCTCCTTTCTCTCCCTCCTTTTTAGTTTCATGCTTTTTACTATGTTGTGAAAAAGTATTCCTTCACGCACTGCACCCAGCGAATTATCCTGACGATAAGTGGGGAAAGTTCTCTCCTAATCTTAAGTTCCATAGTCACCGTCGGCTCTTACAAATTTTAAGCCGGCAAAATTCCCTCCCATCGACACAAACTAAATTCCCTCCGAAAGTTTCACAAAGAAATATGCCAATCGGGGAGGGGGGGGATATAAGTAAATTTACCTCCTCTGAAGTCCTACCTTAACTAAACAGTTCTAAACAAAATTTTGTACTTAACTAATTGTCAAGCTTTTATCGAACCTCTAAATCCCATCGACTACTTTGTGTGATCTGCCTTGGAGAAAAAAGTCTACCTGAACGAATTCAGGCTGCATGGGAGGATTTTTCACAAGTAAAAATTAAAAAGATAATTTCCAAATGGAAGTTAAGATTACTTGCTGTTGTTGACCATATGTAAAGGAGGGCATACAGAACCATTTATTAAAATTCTAAATTTAGTTTTAAAATATGAACTTATTCAAAGGTTGCAATTCAGAAAATAATAAAACATGTTTTTTTATATTATTTTTCGATGTCTAATTGACTCATTAAATAACTAAGACAATTTTTACAAAGAATAAGTATTTATAGATTAATGATTTATCTTTCAATTGTTTGTATTTCATGTCCCTAGCTGCAATGGTTATTAAGATATTGCTTCTCAAAAACGGTCCATTATTTTGTGCCCTCCCCCTATATAAGCCCCAAAGAACATCTCCGAGACGCTAAAATTGTTTTTTAATGCAAATTTTAATACAGGTTACTTTCCAGATGAACTTAAGGCGGCCAAGATAATATATGTGCCAAAACCAGGAAACAGCCCACGCAAGTGAAAAACCTATGACCAATATCCTTGCCTGATTCTATTAGGAAAGTTTAAGAGGAGATAATTAATCATAGACTAACGGAATTCTTAAATGATGACAGCTACATAAACACCTGGCAATTTGGATTCGAAAAGAAACCGAAAAGGAGAAAAGGAGAATATAGAAAGTGTGCAGAGATGTATCCAAAACTTTCGACAAAGTTTGGTAAAGAGGTATATAATATAACATACTCAGCCTGAAAATTAACAACAAGACGAAACAAAATACTATATGACTATGTAATTGATAGATATGTCTATGAAAATCTGAATAATCACCAAGGGAAATTATTCAAGCTAGACACTGGATTACCGAAGGGAGGGTGCTTGAGCCCTACACTATATTCGTTTTATACTGTGGATATCCCTCCTTCTATAAACCAAGAATGTCTTACTATACAATTTGCAGACGATTTGACACAACTGGTTGTGAGCCCTCTCAGGAATGGGCCAATTCAATCGGGAATGACAGCAAGAGAAATTGAATCAATAAATAAAAAATAATGACCAGCAAAAACAAATTTAGAATTGTATTACTATGTAATGTGTAGAAGAAAATATCGGACATCTAAGAGAGGGAGAAGATACAGATATAAAACTAATGTAAAGTACTATGAGTTACGATATCAAAACAGGTTACAAGAAACACGTAACAGAGAAGAGAGAATCAAATGAGAGATGGGAATACAACTACTCTTCAGATTGAGAAATCTTAGCTTAAAGAACAAAATAATCCAATCGGCTTTAGTATACCTGACGATAGTATTTCCCAAAATCTCAAAGAGCAATCTACAACAGATATAGAGGACACAGAAACAAGTAATTTATATAATAATAATAATACAAGAAGGGTGGAGCTCAGTGCCCAACGAAAGTTGCAAAGAGAAGCCAAATTGCTACCTCTTAACAAATTAATAGAGAAGAACTTCGACTATTTCCAAGAAATTAAAAATATAATAAAAAACAGAAGAGGAAGAAATGTGCACTTAAATTGAATAAAACAAAATTAGAAAAATATATATAAACTTAATTTAGAAGTAGAAGATTTCAAATAACAAATAAAAACTAAAATAGGTAAAGTAGATTTCAAAGGTAAAGATATTATAGCTATTGCTAAACTAAAAGAAAGAAAATAACAAAATACAAACGATACGAAAGAAAAGTAAGTACACAAGAGAGTACTCCACCTACGGGTAATAATTTACAAACGGTAAAGATGGTTTGAACTCCAATGCACATTAAAATATAACACGGGAAATTTAAGAACATAAAACTACAACAACCCTATTAAGCTCAAAAATTAAACTTAAATACCTAATTAAAGTACTAGAGAATAGCCTGGCTTCCAGCAACCTAGCAACTCTATGCAAATCTCTCACTTGCTTAAACTTCAACCTTGATATTTTCACTCTGTCTTGTAACTCATACTCGCCGGGCCTACAATTAACACAAGAGACACGGATAAATGAAAGACTGAATAGAACTAGAGAGGAAAATACACACCATGGTTCGGATTCCACGCTAAGCTATAGGTTCACTGAGGATATACATTGCCTTTAACTATACTTCTCGCTGTTCTATCCTTACACATTTCCTCTTACCCCCATCTCTCACTCCCACTCCCGAGTGCGATCCACTCTGTGTCTAGTGAGTCTCTGATGAAAGGGGAACAGAGGGAATACCGGGCCCTCGGCTTCCCCTGCCTTGGGCACTCTAAAGAGTGCCAGGGTAAGGTCAGGACGGGGAGCCAGTCAATCTGTTTCTTTTTCTCATACTTTCTTTTTCATTTCATTTCAATTCATATTTGATCAGGTAGGATGCTGTAGGTCCAACCCTATACTCAATATATACGGCGGACAACCGAGCACCAAACAAGACCACCTACCTCAAACTAAAATAAGAACAAAATACACAGCAAACCAGAGATACCTTTTCATTAGGGGACCTCACACTTTTCCTCTCTCTACTCTGCACCCTTTCCTATAAAATTTAATATTTCCTCCCACTATTTCTCAAAATCTCACTTTTACTTTGAACAATTTTTACATCCCTGTTTATGTCCAATTTCATCAAAAATTTTCATTGTGACTTTAATATGACCAAGTATGGTAGAAGGGCCTCTCGAAAGAATGAAGTTATCGCCAGACGTCGTGAAAGCGGTCAGAAGAAAATTAATTTTGAAAATATTGTTAAATTCGAAATGTATCGATAAAATTATTGATTGTTCAGTCAGAGAGAAAATGTGCTTCAATTTCGGATCCAAATTATTGACTTAATTATAAAATGTTCATATCATCGTTAAAGAAAGTGTAAGTAGTAGGAATTGAATAAGCGTGCACCTACACACACGATCGACAAGAGCCCGCACTCACACACGGATCTCTTCTCGCCCAGACGGAAAATACTTTATGGTGGTGTTTAAAATATACTCTTCTAGTGCAAAGGGCGAGTGTGGCTAATGGCGCAATTTATAAACGACTGAGTGTCAACTTAGCAAAAGAATAATTTTACGATGCTCCAATCTTTTCCCCGTATAAGCGTCTGAATACCAGCTTTGCGGAAGAATGATTTGATAACGCTCCTATCCTTGCGTCTTTCAGAATTTTCCATCGTATAGATACTTCTTCCACTTGAGGTAAGTGACTCATATTTCCCTCAACTAAGTGAATACAAAAGTCTTTGGAATACGATGTGTAACGCTAAATTCGTGATATCACGGAAGAGACTTAAGTAGCTGTTTCGGAATAAAGAGATAATCAACCTATCTTGTCTGGTTTTTCTCCGCTCCGGCGTTGTCCTCATTACAAGGGCACAACTTTCTTTGTCTTTCTCAACGTCTTGCAATCTACTTTGCAAACTTGCTTAAACGAGGCTACGTTTTCCAGTCTCGTCCTCCTCACCAGTATGCTACGTAAATACATTTGCTCTGTCTATGCCTGGTCCGTTTCCTCGCCAACTGCACCCGCGTAACTCTCCGCTCACTTAATCGTATTTAGTGCGCTTATTTCAAATGCGTTACGTAAAACTTGGTTTATATCCATTTAATTAATTACATTTCTTTGAGTGACAATTTAATTCATTTAATATCAACTGTTTTCTTTAACTTGACTAAAAGGAGAGCTTAAAGCTCTCGTTAATATCCTGTGTGTACGAGGGGCGGTCAATAAGTTTTGTAATTCGGATATAAGGAAACGAGATATGAGGAAAAGTGTTTTATTTTTTTTCAATATAACTACCCTCGACTTCAATGCACTTGCGCCACTTGTCCCTGAGGCTTCGAATTCCCGACAATCAGAAATCTTCCGACTGCTGTTCAATCCACTCCTGGACGGCAAGCTGGACATCTTCATCGCTCCCAAACCGGCGTCCACGCAGTGCAGCCTTGAGCTGGCGGAATAAAAAGTAGTCGCTAGGGGCCAGATCTGGACTGTAGGGGAGATGGTTGAGCTCCTTGGATCCGCACTCGCGCAAGGCAGCTTGTGCAACTTTGGCCTCCGAACTTTGACGACGTTGAAGTCGATCATGCAGCGTGAGGTTTCTATGGACCCAACGGGCAGAGACCTTGGTGATAGCCAAATTGTCGTGGATGATGTTGATAATACTTCCATGTGATATTCCAAGTTCTCGCTCAATTTATTTGACCTTCACCCGTCGATTTTCGAGGATCATCCTCTCCACACGGGCCACATTGTGCTCGTCGGTCACGTCTGACAGGCGTCCTGGACGGGGGTCATCTTCAATTGACTCACGACCATGGCAGAGCTTCCTATTCCAGCGAGCAATGGTTGCATAGGAAGAAACGGTGTCGGTGTACACTGCAACCATGCGTTCATTGATCTCTTTTGCATTCTTGCCTTCCTTGCTCGAAAATTTGATCACTGCGCGGTGCTCAACCTTCTCCGTTGCTGAAAAATTTGTGAGTGACGATCTGCGATCAGCTACTGCTTCTTAAATAGACGAGGCAGGAGCGTGCGGCTGCAGGTCCTGACTTGTCATAACTTGTCCTAACACCCCCACAAACAGCCATCCCTCTTTCTTTGTTTTACCCTACCGATTCGCAAAAATTATTGACCGCCCCTCGTATAATATGTCTAACCTCACTTCGTGGGAGTTCAGTTCCGATACTAAGCAACTCTGAGGTGGCCTCTGCACGTCTACTTATGAAAGTTCTGCACCAGTGAGTTCACTACCAAGTCAGGGCTCATTCTGAATGTCATTTTTAGACGGAATCGTGCAATAAAACCTACAAAGAAGTAGGCGATAGAAAAGCAGAGTGCTGGAGAAAGAAGTGTTTAAGATAGTCTTAGAAATCAGTATGATATAATCTCTGAGCTATTTAAATTTTGTCAAGAAAAAGTAGATATATTAAAATTCAAAAAGGTGTGCTGAATAAAGGAGAAAATTCCACATAAATTAGTTTTACTGTATTAAATGATGGAGCCTTAAATTAAAAAATAACCCATTGGATACAATCTATTTAGGGGCATTGAAAGAGATTATTGTAAATGTTATGTGATAGAAACATGCATGCATAGGTAAAAAAAGGTGTATGTATATGGCAGTTTTAAGAACAATTTATATTATGCAGGGGTAACAAAGCTATATAAAATTATAGATGCACACTTAATAGATAAAATGAATGTGGTATGGATTAAAAGATTGTACATGAAAGAAGGGCCAGAATGGTAGACCGTAGAGCTATATTGCCATGAGGGATGAGAATAAGTGTGTAATAATAGAAGCGCAATATAAAAGAAATAAGAAAAGTCAGAGGCGTTGATGAGTGGATAGCGTGAAGGTACACCTGAGAGAGAAAATACTCATGGGATAATATGACTTTGTAGACAAGGCGGCTAACAAGAGATCTATCAGGTCCACTGATCAAATACCTAGATGGGAAATGTATAACACAACATTTGTGGGTAGTGATGAGGTAAGTGTGTGTAAGGCATAGTGGTGTACAAGATTGAGAGGGAGGGAATAGTGGTGAAATGAGAAGGAAGCATTAGAGGTGCAGGGATTGCAAAGTTTCCTCAAAATCAGGCTAATCTCTTTCATTGTGTCTTTTTGTTTATTTATTAGTGTTGTTTCTGTCATAAATATATATATATATATATATATATATATATATATATATATATATATATACATATATATATATATTAATAAATTGTCGTTCGAGCCTTTGAATTCATGTGCTTTTTTTGTTTCCTTGAAGTGTTATTTGGTTCTTTTGTTTTTTTCTGTGTTTTTGTCTCTTTACTAATTCTAACGTGGGTAAAATTTAAATATTGTTTTTTTTTATTACTTTTTTAGTTACTTGTTCAAATCCGTGTTCTGTATTTCATACTCATTATCGGTTAGGTTTCTTCATCAGTTGTCTTGGTAGAGTTTCTTTTTATGCAAAAAATGGGACAAGGGCGTTTCTAAGCTTGCTTGCGCTGGTTTGGAATCTTGCGTGCCATGGACCTCTTTAGTTGTCTTCGATGAGTGCTCTGATTTTCTCGTTGCTATTTAACGTTATTTTTTCTTCCATATCCGACGCTCTTTCCTTTAAAATTATGTTGAGCTTCCTGATATTCGTCGCTCTGTGCAGATCTTCTTGTTTTCTCCCATCCCTCCTGAGTGTACTGGTGATGATGTACATGCATTTGTTCTGTATTCTTTGCATCTCTATTTTTGCGGTTTTTGAAACGCTGAAAAGAGATACCGAGGGGTAGATGATGGTCGATCTGACTCGCGCCAGATATAACTTTCTTTTATTTCTTTGACTAAGGTTGTGAATGTAAAGAGGATTCTAACTGTCGATTTTGATCTTTAGATCCGTTCTGTGACGTGCTTCTTGTATCCGGTAGAATTGTTTTTCATTCCGAGTACATTGCAGTTGTTCCTGTAGGGATAGCGCGTAATCCCCACTCTCATATCTGAAAATTTTCTTCTTCCTAATGGGACAATGTTGAATTTATCGCTATTAGTTTGGATCTTCCATTTGTATTCGTATTCATTAATTTTTATTATTTCCTCGGCAGTCAATCGAGCTTGCATTGGCAATCCTTGAGGCAATCTTGCCTATAGGGAGAATGTAGAAGGCAAGAATAAGGAATATGAGCTCCTAAGGTGGAGGTCAAGGACTTTTCTCCGTTGACATTGACTAGGTTCACAACCTTACCAGAGTTTTGGCAGACATCAGTTGTATGCCTACACCACTAGCTATTTAGATCAGCTTTTCTGTCATCTATTTCTACTATCTATAACTAAACTTGTGTATTTAGGCTTAAGTAGAAATAGATGAGTGATTATAATCAGACTCTCTTATTAGTGTCCATTTTGATTTTATATTTACTAGCATTCACAAACTTCTCTTAGTTCTTATTCCCATCGTTAGACCGATCGATTTGCTAATTTATTGTTGCACAATTGCATTTACGACTTTGCATTGCAAACCGATACTTTCGAGGGAAACGGAATTTGTCAACTCGGAATCAAAGATTAAGGGGAATTAATATGTTTGCACAGAATTGAATTGTATGTACTACCTATACTGTACTTTACTTCCCTATACTATAATGTAATTTACAAGATTATAATATTCTATGCTATACGATATTATACTATGCTATACGATACTATAATATATGTATCATAGGAAGAGCTGCCCGAGTATTCTCTATAGCTCTTCTTAAATGTATAGAAATGAATCAATCTTGGACTTCACCTATTCTCCCTGTAAATTAATTTCTCCTATCCATGTTATCTTAGTTTATTTCTCTATAATTAACCCTTAAAATCTTAATACACTTATTTCATCTTAAGCCTAAGAACCTCAAACAGGGGTGAATTTTAAAATTTCAAGGGCGGAATAGTGACCATAGATTGGTAGACCTTTATAAGCTTGATCTTCAACAAAATAAAATTCTACAGAAGGTAAATAATCACCAAAAATTCCCTCTCAAGTGTGAACATTTCAGAATAATGATAAGTAAAGCAAATAATTAATTTTTTTTTTATTGGGGAAATTTTTCCCCAAAACTCATTCGTATTTTGACGGTCCATTTAAACTGACGGTAAGCAAATCTATTAATACTGATTCAATAATTATGCCGAGCGTCAGTTATAACTACCAGGTCGTTATTCAGTAGCTACTAGGGATGTCGAAAATAAAAAAATATTTGTGAATGTAATTTTATCATAATAATAAATACTCAAACAATTTGAAAGGTAATTATGGCATCAGCACGAATGGGTCAAAGATGTTTCAATGTTTATTTTGAATTTACTTTTTGAGTCCAGCAATCGAGGAAGAGGATGAAGACATTCGGACATAATATGGATAGGGTGAATTGAATGGTGGCGAAGAAGGTTGTGAATTACTGTTTTAGGAGGAGGAAACATTTTTTAGGTTGGTTAGCCCCTCATTGGCACCTCTTTCATTTAACTATTTCTTGAATATCTATCACATATTTCACTCTTAATGTGAGTTAAATTAAACTCAGGTTGGACGTTTCATTCCCTAAATAAAATAATTTCTCATTATATCAAGCTACTAAATGCAATATTCCACATAAAATATCATAAATTATTAGGTGTACTTTTTGCCTTATAAAGCCTAAGAAACAGTAAAGGCATTAGATAAATTCATTAAATTTATCTTGGTTAAATATGCTGAAATACATAAATCTCATAGATAATGTTAAGCAAAGTTAGTTTTAGCAAGGTACAAAATTTTCACCATATTTGGAATGTCGAACGCATTTCTATGTGAGACGCGACTCATCGACGGAATATTGGATCATTAAATGGTCACAATACAATTGAATGTGTTGTCAATGGTTTTGCATGGTGGAAATAGAATGGCATTTCCTCCATTACTATTGAATAAATCGTTTTATTCTTCTGTTAGCTGTAATTTACTATCCAATTCAATAGTCTGTTTGTGCGTTGTTGGAGGGGAACTTTACGTTCATTTCATCTGTCATGAGGATCTCCCTTCTTTGTGAGATTTAGACATGTTCAGCATCTCCGCCAGAAAGTGTGTAAGGGAGAGAGAGGTGAAGAAAAAGAAGTTATAGGAAGTGGAAATTTAAGTAGAGTACATGACACAGTTCAAGTAGTCTATAAATGTAAATGACTACGTGAAAAGATGGCGTACCCGTAGAGCGGATTTTTGCTAGTTATTATAATTAACAATGAAATGAGGCGGGCGGAACAAGCTACTGAAGGAAGATGGTGGAAACTTGGAAAGAATAGTGGGTAAGGTTAAAGACCATTGTGATAGAAAAGAGGAGGTGAATACTAGGAGGAGGATATTGGTTTGGCATGCTTAACGAGAGAATTGATCCATCCATCAAAATATGGCTAAGATGTGCCCATTTATTTACCTTTAAATTTTGAAAAGTGTGTTTGGTTTGGTGTCCCCTACAAAACCTTGCTGGGGGAGCGTATTATGAATTCATAGAAAAAGTTCGTGTAGAGAGAACAGACACTTAAATGTACGAGCTTGTGGTGACAGAATTTAATGAGAGCGAAAAGCAGCCGGAACTGTTAAAGAGAACTACATACAAATTTGGCAATGAACTCCTTTCTCACCAGACCTACATCCATCAAGTAGAAAGAGGGTTCAAATCCGTACCTTTTTATGCCAGGTGCTGGGTAAGCAGTAGTTCTTGGAGGTCTATAATAAACTCTCCAGATTCCTTGTTCTTTGTAATGTTTGGCAGATCCAACTATTTTGATAGAAGTGTTAAACCAAACAAACAATAACCTCTAAAACCTCACCTTGGTTCCAAAGAACTGGTAGGTTTCTTGGGGTATCTAAGGTCGAGGTTACTTATTTTGCACTAAAGTTGCGAAAAGGTACCATAATGTTCCTTACAAGTTAAAGAAGCTAAAATATTGCGATAAAGTTGTTAAAAAGTGGGGTAAAGTGCGCCAAATAAACTGAAATAGTGTGTCAAAGGCCCTAAAGATATGTGATAAAGGTATTAGAAAAGTGTACCAAATTCACTTAAATACTGTTTGGCAAACTCACTAAATTAATGCACAAAATTTCCTAAAGGATTCTGATAAAGTTGCCTAAAACAACACACGCAAAAGTATCCTGAAAAAAATGCACCAAAGGTACTAAAAGAGTGTACTTAGTTAGCCAAAACAATTCAAGAGTCACAAAAATTATGATCCAAAGTGACCTTTATATAATAGTTGTGCCAAAAATGCCTAAGAAATGCATATAATTGCTAAAACAATGCACCAAAGACACGAAAACAGTGCGTCAAAGTCTCAAAAACGAGAACCCTAAAATCATTTTACAACTCATCGAATAAAGCTTTTTCCGCGCAAACACAACTTTATTCATTTATTCAACCTCATTTTTCCTATCACTTCTCCCTTCCTGGGATCTGCGAAGGGGCTGAAAGGAGGTGACAGCGTGGCGCCTGACACCAGATCAGGAATTATTCAATGACATAAATGAGAGAATGTCAGAGGTTGACCTTGGCTTAGAGAGACAAAGATGCTCAGATGTGTGATAATGATATAATACGTTTCATCTGATGAGCAGGAGGGGATGCTGGATATGTGTACTTGAGTGTAAGTTTGAGGATGTATGTATTTGAAAGTTCACGATCGTGGATGGCATTTTGCTTCTATATTGATATTATGGCTGATTTAGTCATTTCCTTTCTATTTCAATGAAAATATTGAAAGAGCAGCTCGTTGACTTTAATTATAGAGGCCAGCGGGAAATGTAAATTTTCAGGGAAAATTCTTATCAAAAAGCAAAAGTCCTTAAAAGGACTTGCCCCAAACCCCCGTACGATAGATAATTTGATAGGAATTTTCAAAGACTTAATTGTTTTCGAATTTCAGGCTGAAAATGACATAAATATTCGAGATTGCAGGAGAGAGGCATAATTTGTTTTTCTTCCTTTCTCTCTCTCCTCTCTATTGCCCTCTTTTTATTTTAGTTTTCGTTTTCTTGCCTATTTTGCTTCATTATTATCATTTACTTCAAAATATGAAGGAAAATAAAAAAAAGGGCGTCTCCTGCCAGAAATCTTTTGATGAGAGGTTTATAAAGAAAGTGGCGAAATTAGGTAAAGTGAAAATGTGTAGAAGCTTTTAACCCGATTAATCTAAAGAGGAGACTAATTGGGGCACTCGCTGAATGAGGCTGACGCCTAAACTGTGGAAAGACATCTAGAACGACAAGAATCAGCGAAGTGACCGGTTAGGGGGTGGGGAAACTTACCCATAAAACACAGGTTGAAGGTAGCACGCAGGGAAGTTATACACGGAATCAAACATAATAATAATAATAATAATAATAATAATAATAATAATAATAATAATAATAATGAGTATTTAAAATGCGCTTTTCAGGGCTGAAGCCCTCGACGCCCAAATTTCCGACCCATTTATGTTTATATTTTTTTTAAGCCATACATGGATTCTGCTATTTAGAAGGAGTCATGTAATAATATAGAATATATATATATATATATATATATATATATATATATATATATATATATATATATATATATATATATATATATATATATATATAACTTAGATCACATGAAACTTGATATAATAGATGCATTTATAGTCCCAAAGAAATGAAAATTGACATCACGACACTAAGGAAGACGACCATTGAAAGCTTAAGAAAGAAAATGTGAGATAGAGAGACGAAGGAAATCGTGAAAACTAATTTTAACTATTATATGAAAAATAAATAAAGGAGTAGGATTCGAACCTGTTTCCTCAAGCATACATCACTATTATGACCACGATGCTCATCGACTGAGCCACCATCCTCAACCCTTCAGTCGATGAGCGTCGTGTCACAATAGCGATGTCTGCTTGAGACACAGGTTCGAATCCTGCTCCTTTACTTTTTTTCATATAATGGTTAAAATTAGTTTTCACGATTTCCTTCGTCTCTATATCTCACATTTACTTTCTTGAGCTTTCATTGGTCACCTTCCTTAGTGACGTGATGCCAATTTTCATTTCTTTGGGTTTATAAATGCATATATATATATATATATATATATATATATATATATATATATATATATATATATATATATATATATATATATATATATATATATTTATATATATACAGTTTTGAAAACCGTTGCGGTCGAATGTATCTTATATGATACATGCTTAAAATAGAGTTAATTCTCCAAAATAATGATTTAATTCAGTATTAAATCTTAGCTGACGTCCAAAAATTGCAATAAACCACAATTCATAATTTTCTTCGTGGAAAATGAATTCGGATCTGAGAGGGTTAGTGCTCACTCCTGTGAAGGAGAGTGTTATTAATTATCAATGTTGTATAAGATAACAATTATTAATCATCAATGCGTTTTTCTCAGACTACTTAGAGATATGAATTCAAGTTAGTCCGTGCCAAATTTTTATTTTGGTTCCTCCACTGCATCATTTGTATGTCTGGTCAATAAATCCTATATATTTCTGAAGTTCGCACGTGTGAATTATATTTCGAGATATGTACTTTACTATACGAAAAAGAGGAATAAATTCTCTATAATGTGAAAGATCAGAGCACCCCAAATTCTCCCAAACAAATAATTGATAGGTTTCATTAAGTTCAAAATACATAATTGCGGATTTCTATGTACATCTTTATATGTCCCAGCAGCAAGATAAATTAGGATGATATGCAAGATCAGTTGACCGATCACTCTCCACTAAGCAAATAATTCATAAGTTTAATCGTTACATTTTACACGACAGCTAAAGTTAGTATTTGCAGTCCAGATTTGAAGGTACATATATAAGAATACTTCAGGGTTTTATATAAAAAAGACATTGGCCATCCCAGAATCTGAGACCCGGCGAATTTTCTAGTTTTTATCTAAAATAATTTAATTTAGACACGATTATATATTCCACTGTTCTTTACTATATTGTTAATCACTATGTCTCTTCCTGACGATTATATATTAGGAGATGCTCTTAAGTTGATTACAGATTCCATGGCAGACATATTCAATAATGAAGACAATTACAAATGCAAACATATATTAAATAATGGGGTAATTACAAAGGTGAACACAAAGATTAACACATAAATTGAAAATTAACGTTTTGGGTAATTCCTACTTAACTCTAATTACCATTTGTGACTACAAGTTAAATATTAGCAAGAGGAAAGGTCTAAATGGCTAACTACACACAAACAACTTATTACCATTGTTAACCACACATTATATACACGAGTGTGTGAATAGCACGGAACTCTCGAGCGAATAAGTTGAAATTATCGAGAGAATTGGGGAGTGATATTTTGTCTGTGCTAAGAGATAATGGAAGGGGAGAAAGCCGTTTTGTGGTTGGCTATGTTTGTAATAAAGTAATTGACCGGAGACGTTTTTACGTATGCCCATTATAAATGTATCGCGTCATTAGCAAGAATAAAGTACCATAATGAATGCATTGCGTCATTAGCAAGAATAAAGTACCATAATGAATGCATCGCGTCATTAGCAAGAATAAAGTACCATAATGAATGCATCGCGTCATTAGCAAGAATAAAGTACCATAATGAATGCATCGCGTCATTAGCAAGAATAAACCATCATAATCAATGTGTAGAGATATACATGTTAACCGAGGCAGTTAAGAAGTTGCGAGTATATATATATATATATATATATATATATATATATATATATATATATATATATATATATATATATATATATAGTATATATCGAGGTATTTCTCATGGCGAAGAAAACCAATGAAAGAAAAAAAAAAACCTGGGTTCCTCTAAGCCACTCTACCCAGTCTCCGCTAACATACAAGTACGATAAAAATGGTAAATTTAGGAGACAGTTATTCCTGACCTCTGCTCAAAAGGCCTACCTTCCGAGGATGTATTTATAAACAAACAAGTCAAAAATTCAGATTGTCGATCTCGTATTTCGCTCTCCCAGAGTAACACGACGCCAAGCACGACTGAATTGATATCCACTTCTGTCGATTCGACATGAGATCCAGTTTCCCTAAGTTCAAAATGTCTAGGAAGAAAAATAACAGACGCCCAAAAGCCAGGGCACCCTCGGGTCTTTCTTTGCTATCCTCCACCCCTCTCATTACCCTGCAAGAGTAATTCTAGTATAAAACGTTTCGTCAGGAGAAAAGGTGGAGTATTCTCGTTTCGCCACGACATCGATAAGAACTTGCCCTGATAGAATTCCCCCAGAAAGTTAAGGAATTTCATTTTCTTGCGCAATACCAGATTGCGCCAAGCATAATTGGCACAGTTCAATTACCAAATATCGTCAAGTGATCTTACTTCCAAGTACTGTCGGCAGAAAATCATACAGCCTTCTTCAAGCCTCTTCAGCGAAACCTTTTCAAAGTTATAACCGCCCGACGCATCGCCTCTCCAATCGGTGTTTTGTTTTGGTTCCTTATCCTGCGCCGACTCAAAATTCCGCGTGACGTCACTCGTCCCCTACTTACTCGAAGTAACGCCCTCTCTTGAGAAGCAAATAAACTACACGCACGACGCCTCCACAGATAATATTCGAATGAAGGTATTTCGTTTTGATTCTCTGGGTAAACCCCACTACCTTATGTGAGTAATCAATTCTATTTGCATGTCCGCGTGCATTTAACGTAGATTATTTGTATACCTTAAAGACGAATTTTTTAAAAAGTAAATCGTTCTCCCTTAAAGCAACCAGAAACCGAATGTCGGTAACGAGACTTAAGAACCATTTTTGAGTTGGATTTTTGTACGTGTATATATTAATTTTGTTTGAGTTGATTAATGTACAGTAAAGGTCTATTTTGGTTGAAGTGTTTGAATTATCCTTGAACGAGTTGCGTTGGCAGTATTGAGTATATTAAATATATATATTCAAATATATATTTTTTTATTGAATAGAATAAAAATAAGAAAAGCGCTCTTAGAGATCGATCCTGAAGCGATCACTGGAAGTAGGAACGTACGACCCACTTTATTAATCATAATAAAAAAAAAGAAAAAAAGTTAATCTCGGTAACCCACGACGCAATGCATCGCGTCATTAGCAAGAATAAAGTACCATAATTAAATGCATCGCGTCATTAGCAAGAATAAAGTACCATAATGAATGCATCGCGTCATTAGCAAGAATAAAGTACCATATTTAATGCATCGCGTCATTAGCAAGAATAAAGTACCATAATGAATGGATCGCGTCATTAGCAAGAAAAAAGTACTATATTCAATGCATCGCGTCATTAGCAAGAAGAAAATACCATAATGAATGCATCGCGTCATTAGCAAGAATAAAGTACCATAATGAATGCATCTCGTCATTATAAAGAATAAAGTACCATAAAATACCATGCCTGTTGTTGCAAGATACCTTCTTAGCGACAGGAAGATTAGTCGGAGTCTGCATTGTCTCCGAACCACAGTATAACGAGTCTTCATACAAAGGATGAGAGCGGCCCTGAAGAGGTGGTGCCAATGCACTTCTACGCGAAAGGAAAAACTTCTAAGGTTGTTAAGGGGCAATTAATCAGTAATTAGTAGTTGTTGTTACATGTTAGGGTAGAAATTGAAAAATGAGTAAAGGTGTTTGATGGATGGCAGTACGTATGTTCTATTTTTTTTTCCAGAAGAATGGATTCATCTTTTTTTTTCTCCTCCTTTTTCTTTCCTCTCTACATCCTTTTTAATGGTTTTGATCTTCCGTTAGTCTATCTAAATATGTGTTTCTATATTTTTTTCGTCTTTCTTTTCTAGATTAACTTATTTTTACTTTTGTACCTTCTTTGGATTATATGTAATTCACACTCTACTTCTATTCATACATACATACAACTAACCTGGTTTTCTTCCTTTTTTCCTCTAACTACTTGGGAATTTAAGTTTCGTATAATTTCCTCTCTTAAATATGTTATCTTCCTATACATTTCCCAACTCTTTTACATTATTCCTCCATATCAGTTTTGCTTTTTTTCATACCACCAAATTGACAGGTTTCATTTTTAGAATCTATTTAGTTCTTCTTTTCTTTTTTTCCCTTATACTTGCGCAATTAGTCCACCGAATGGCTTCGTTTTTCAGCCTTTGTATTTTAACCATTATAATATTTGGGGTAACATGCAATGGATCAGTCGAGTACACAAGTGTCCCCCTAACTATCGCCAGGATAAGTTATATTTTATCTCTGGACGACAGTTCTTTAAACCTTTCCAACTGTCCCAATTTAACCTTCGCTATTTTTTATCCTTTACGCTTTATGTACCCGGTTTTCGAGAACTTAGGCTCCAGAAATTTAGCTTTCTTTAGATACTTGTATCTCGTGCCTTTAATATTAATCCCCTCTACCTTTCTCCTTTTAATGGGTATCACTACATAGTTATTCCTATTCATCTTTATTTTACATTTCTTCTCGTATCTATTGAGGTTCTGTAATTGCCTTACCTTGTTGCGAAAACTTTACTTACTGTTCTTTTTGATGTTAGTATAATTTGGATGACGTCGTCAGCGAACTGCACATAGGCTGTTTTTACGGCTTAGCGGAATGGCATATCTTTGTTTAAATGAAGTAGATGACAGGAGAAAGACAGATCCCGTGCATTAGTCGCTCCTTGGTCTTAGAGGGAACCTTCATACCGACCGATCGCTATGTAGGCCTGTCTGTTCATGAAGAATCTGCAGAGCAGTTTGGTCATCCTCGCCCATAGTTCCATCTTTACTATTTTATACTTATGCCTTTCCCCCCCACATCATATCAAGCACCTGATGGACATCTCGCGCCACTAATCAATCATCTTACCGCCAAGCTTACCTCTAGCATGATTTTCCTTTATCAGGGCCAGGGCCATTCCCTTTCCTTCTTTTCATTTGAATCTATATTATTGAAGGTTTCACTTGTGCCTTTTTTCAAGGTGTTTCACCACTCTCCTGCATATAATTTTATCCAGTTCCTTGGCCACAAAAATGAGCAGCAAGATTTTTATGTAACCATTCAATCCCATTAGTGGTTTGCCCGGTTTGAGCACATAAACCATTCTTGCTACCTTGAGCCTGTCCGAGAAAAAAAAACAATGTTCGATCATGAATTGAATACCTCGAGCATCATATCCATCCAAACCTAACCTAACCTACCCTGACCTAACTTGATCAGACTGGCGTTCGTCATCCTCGACCGACATTAAGCTTTATATTTGGAGCCTTGGATTACCTAGTGTTCTAAGTTCTTCGATTTCTATTTTTATATCGCGTACATTATTATCGTCTTCTTGGTTACGTCTTTCTATCCTTTTAAGCTGGTACGTTCTTTGCAGCTCATTTGTTCTAGTATCCTCGTCTAATGCTCTGTGTCAAAATCGCAATTTTCTTCCATGGTGATTTTAAATATTTCGCTCCATTGGTCTCTAAAGAACTATTCATTTTTAGCCTCCTTTTCTCAAACTCACTCACTCTTTATTCTCATCTTCCTTGGTGATGGGGCACTTTATATTTTCTTAATCACTTACTAAAACAGCTTGGAATTCATCTGCTGTTCCGGCGGTCAATGAATTCTTCCCATAGCTCTTCTTTTCTTTCTCTCATTTGGTCCGTTATTTCCAGTTTTAATTCTATTTTCCTTCTCTACATTTCATCTGTTGGGCTTATTCCTCTCCTCATTTGATTATTGAGCTCTATTTCCCTTATAAATGATCTTAATTTCGGCGACCACCTTAAAACCTGGAGGGTTTTCATTGCCATTTCAGGTATACTCTTCTCCTCCGCTTCCTATATCATTTCCTTACTTCTTTCAATTTCTCAGTTTGTCCTGATATTTTTACCACCAACCTTCGAATACTCTATTGTATTGGTCCGTTGGAAGCACTGCACCCGCCTGACATACATTTTCCAGTGAAACCCTGTCCTCGTCAGTAGGATACCTGGCTCAGTTGTGGCTCTATCAGTAACATATGTACGTGGGAAACTCCGGCTCAGTTCTTATTATTATTCATTTTGTATTAACAGATCAAGATTTTTCCTAATTCTATTCTCTGAGTTACGAGTATATCCCTAATGTCTCTAGCGCACATTCAGGTCGCCAAGGAATAACACAGTAGTATTCTTTAACCCGTGCTTACATAACACTATAACGTCAGGGTCCTCCTGGGTATTAAATTCCAAAAATAATATTTCCTTTCCTTCAGACACTTTATGTTTACCTCCACTATTTTTAGGTTCACTTCTTTACTCATTTTTTGTCAAATTCTAATCCTCCTTGACTCGCCATCGATTTATCTTCCTGAAATGTTCTCTCCTTAGAAGAAAACACCTCTCCGCCGTGATTTTCAGTCATCACAACATTAGTGTTTTATGCGCCACATCCGTGGGGAAGAATGATTGGTGAGACTATTTGTACTTTGCATCTAATATTCCACCCATAATTTAACCTCGTCGAAGTCCCACGGAAACACGTTTGCAATAGTCGTGTAGAGGTATAGGACCACTTCGCACGGGGCAGATTCTTCAACAAATTCTACTTCTCTCCCTTCTCTGTTTTTAGTACTTTGTTTAACTCGATCATCATGCCATCTTTTCCAATTCGTCTCTTCTCGGGGGACCTCCTCTTCATGACTTTACTCACTCTCGTACTCCTAGGAGGACTCGTCAATGAATTCTGGTTTATTTGGTTGCCTTCATTTTTAATACTTATTCTTTATCTTCTTGTTTTACTCTTACTTTGTCTTCCTTCACTTCCATCTCTCTCTCTATATCCTTCTGCATCGTCCCCTACTCAACTATTAATATTTTTAATATGTTCCTAGAAGGTGGATTCTTGAGGAGCCAGTGTTTATTTCAACCCATTCTTTGCTAAGAGGCCATTCAGTGCCTTTGAAAACCACACGAGGTTCTCAATGTTTTGCTATGTAAGAACACATAATCATTACAATAATCTCCAATCTCTGGTGTGATAACCATTAAGTACGACACCCTCGTTCCGGTTGGTTCTGAGAGGATAGCCGCTTTTGCTGCCCATGCTTAGTAGAGACTATCCCTTCTCCTGTTCTCTGAAACTGTTTCTTGCTATATATTTTTTATTATTGTTCTTTAATGTTCTTTTTTAGCCATAGACCCATGCATACGCTAACAGTTCTGACACTTCTTCCCATCGTTCCAGCATTCCTTGAAGTCGTGGCCTACCGAGGTGTATTCTGAGCACCTTCTTTCCTTTTGCACTCTTTCGTTCCCTGGTCGTTTAGAGCAAAAAATAAACAGGATGCGGTAGGTAATTTGTCGCCGTTAGCAACTCTGAATTCCGTTTATGCGTGTTGTCTGGTTTCCTTTCTCTCTTCTTCCTATCAGAGTAGAAACTCTGAATTCCGTTTATGCGTGTTGTCTGGTTTCCTTTCTCTCTTCTTCCTATCAGAGTAGAAACTCTGAATTCCGTTTATGCGTGTTGTCTGGTGTCCTTTCTCTCTTCTTCCTATCAGATTAGATCATTTGTACATAGTCTGTGAAGAAAACAATACCATAGCTGAATTCTTCCTACAAAAAATGGAAAATGTAAGTTCTATTGCTAGAGATTCACACTGGAAGCTCCAAAAAGAAGATTTTAGAGTGCTTGAGGGTCAATCTGAGGGAGGTGCAGAGGATCAGGAAAGAATTGGGTGAGTCAGGCTGTAATTACGAAGGTGCGAAGACTCGACATCCTAACTCTTAACGTTTTGAAATGAAAAGAACCCTCAAATATGTTAGGAAGATAAAGATTGAAAACGATTTCAGCAAGTATATGATGTCCATATCTAGACAATAGTGATTGTGAGAGCCTTTAATCAGGCATTTAGTGCATGAGAGCATCCAATACTACTTATACAAGATGACAAAAGGACAGTTTCTGTCGCACAAGATGGAGAACAAGGAGAAAGGAACTTGCATCGAAGTTTGTAAACAAAGTGAAGCATCCACTCAATCTGGCATACTTTCTTTTTCCCAGACGTAAAGAATTTCAGACGAAAGCGCTTGAAATCATTTTTCCATTTTCCTTGTGGGTGTTATTTATCATATATATATATATATATATATATAAATATATATATATATAATATATATATATATATATATATATATATATATATATATATATATATATATATATATATATATATATATATATATATACATACATAGTGGGTGCCATAAATATCCGATACATGGTCAAAAGTTTATTTACCATAGTTAACCAACAGCAAAGTAATCGAAAATTTAACAGCTTATGTATTTTGTACGTTAAATACAAATTGGTATCATATTGAAAAAATAGTAAAACATTACTATGATTACGGCAAAAATATCAAACGTACGTTTTAAAAAGTATCCGATACATCTATGAAAAATGAAAAGCAGTTTGTATTTGGTGATATGACCTGTAGGGGTGCGAAGATGTATCAGAGAAAAATTCCTTCCAAATCGATAATATAAATAGCCCATTAAATTACCAACTCAAAACGGACTCCGCCATAGCGTGATGGCTAGAGTATTAGCCTTTAGATCTAAAGATACCGCGTTCGAAACTCTCAAAGTCCACATTTTTTACGAAGAAAAATCACGAACAAAACGGAACTCAAGGAAAACGACTTCAAGGGCTATCTCATCAAGAATAAAAGGAATCATCAAGAAGCAAGAAGAACTCATCCCATCAAATCGTCAAGAAGCATCAAGAAGAAATCATCACGCCAAGTTAATTGGAAGATGCATCAAGAAAGGAAGGATACGAAGATCAAGAATTAACCCAGCCAACTTAAAGAAGAAGTAATCTCTGCCAAAAAGAATACCAAGAGTCAGATAAATGGAAGACAAATGTTTCAAGGGGCAACTCCAGTCAAGAAGAAATAAATAGATTCGAATATATAAATCTCAAGATGAAGAATGATATTGATAAACAAGAAAAGTTTATAATAAAGAATGTCCCCCCCCATAACTGGTGACCCTCAAAAGGCCGAATAATCTTCTGATCTTCGTTACAACTGCACCTGCTCTCCCGCTAGAGATTAAGTAAAGGTGCTGCTTCGGAACTTCAGGAGATCCGGGAAGGAGATGCTATATTACTCATTGATTAAGAGACTTAGTTTCCTCTCCCCAATCCCACTGAATTAACTCCACTCATCCCGCAGACTCGGAGGTCGTAGTAGGGAGAGCTACTACTCTCCTCGATTAAGAAATCCAAGACTAGTCTCTCCCCAATCCTCAAATTTACTCCGCGTTCTAGAAAGGGACCTGTGTAGGGGTGCAAAGATTTATCAGAGAAAAATTCCTTCCAAATCGATAATATAAATAGCCCATAAAATTACCAACTCAAAACGGACTCTGCCATAGCGTGGTGGATATAGTGCTGGCATTTAGATCTAAAGATACCACGTTCGAAACTCAGTCCACAATTTTTATGAAGAAAAATCACGAAGAAAACGGAACTCAAGGAAAACGACTTTAAAGGCTAACTCATCAAGAACCTAAGAAATCATCAACTCATCAAGAAGCAAGAAGAACTCATCGCCAAGAAGCATAAAGAAGAAATCATCACGCCAAGTTAATTGGAAGATGCATCAAGAAAGGAAGGATACAAAGATCAAGAACTAACCCAGCCAACAAGAATATGGAGTCAAGATAAATAGAAGACATTATAGAAAACACCAAGATGAAGAATGAAATTGATAAATAAGAAAATATATAATAAAAAGACCCCCATAGACCTTTGATCGCTTGTACAGCTTCCAACCGTTTGGAATATTTACTTATCAGGTTTTTACAAATATCTTTGAAGCTTTTTTTTCTGAATCTTTAATTTTAATTCTCGCCACAGTTTCCCGATAAGATTTAGGTATGGCGACTGACTTGGTCATCCCATAAGCTTTATTTACTTCTGCTGAAGCCACGCTGCAGTGCCATTGGCTGTATGTTTTGGATCGTTGTCCTGCTTGAATGTCTATCCTCTTGGTAACTTTAAGTCATCTGCAGACTGTATGAGATTATCGTCCAGACTTCTGCGATACCTCTGAGAATTCATTCTCCCTTCAATAATATGGGAGCTTCTAGAACCTGCAGGGGAGAAGCAGCCCCATACCATTATGCTGCCTCCTCCAAACTTCACTGTTGGGATAGTATTTTTAGGATCATGCGCTGAGTTTTTCTGCCTCCAAACGTGACTAACACTATTCTTCCCAAATAACTCAATCTTCGTCTTGTCAGACTATAGTCTTCAAAACTTGTAGGCTTCTCTAAATGTTATTTGGCAAAATTCAGACGATTTCTGACATGAATTGGTTTCAACAAAGGTGTCTTTCTCGGTGTGTGAGAATGGAATCCCTCATTCCTAAGAACTACTCTCATTGTATTTTTGCATAGATTTGTCCCAGCTGCTTCCAAATCTTTCTGAAGTTCAGATCAAGTTACTCGAGGATTCATCTTTACTTAACGGAGTATATGTTTAGCCGCATGGTTTGAAATTTTAGATGGACGCTCTGAACGTGGTAGATTTGCAGTGGACTGATATGACGTGAACCGGCGAATCGTGTCACCAATGGTTGAGATTGGTATTTTTAGCATAGATGAAATTTTTCTATAGCTCAAACCACTTTTATGTAACCGAACAATTAGTTCTCTGCTCCTATTTGGCAATTCTTTAGTCTTCTCCATATTAGAATTAAAGTGTTGAACGATGACCTTCTTCTCATGCAGTTCTCAGACACTGACTGAGATCCGCTGTTTCACGTGGATGATGTAGATTACTTTTTTAGAAAGTTCTACAGCATTCCTGTCACGTAAACCACTCTGGAATGTTCGAAAACTATTTATTATCACTTTAAAACCAATTTTGTGGGTGTGTTGGATACTTTTTGAGGCGATAATCTAACACTTTTGTCGATATAAATATCAATGCTTTACTATTTGTGTATTCTAATACCGAATTTGTATTCAACGTACAAAATACATAAGATGTTCAATTTTCGATTACTTTGATGTTGTGTAACTATGGGGTATGTGTTATTCCATGTAAAGAATATGATAGTGTTTATGTAAGTGACACGTGAAGAAATTTAGATAAGAGATTGTATGAACATAAGAGGGACATCAGATTTGGCAATGAAAGTAGTGGAGTATTTTGTCATGTTAGATATTTTAATCATTCCATCGATTTCCAAAGAAGGAAATTGGTTTACATCCATTCCTAATTTCAATTTATCTGAAGGTAGATTTTCTTTGAATAGTTTGATACGTGAGCAGATAAACAGGTAGCAAATTATGTCCCTATGGGGATTAGCCCGGCAAAGGGAGTGGGTCATGTAACATGATCTTTGTCCATCTGTTCAGAGGTGCATATGCGTTTCTCCGTAATTTTCTTTTTAGTTGCCAGTTGACAAGGGTGTGTGATACACCGAAACTATTTTGGATTAAATATGACTTCATCAAGTGTAGTTTAATTCCCCATATATATATATATATATATATATATATATATATATATATATATATATATCAGGCTCGTGGTGGGAGTAAATTCAGGGTAGGCAGAAACTGTGAAGCTGCCTCAATTCATTTTATGTAGAGCCCCTTTTATGAAGTAAAAGGTAGGTAGGAATGAAGAATTTAGAAGAAAATAAATTCAAAGAGCAACTCACGTCTAAGGCGCACCTTACTTTTAAAAAGTATCCGATACATCTATGAAAAATGAAAAGCAGTTTGTATTTGGTGATATGACCTGTAGGGGTGCGAAGATGTATCAGAGAAAAATTCCTTCCAAATCGATAATATAAATAGCCCATTAAATTACCAACTCAAAACGGACTCCGCCATAGCGTGATGGCTAGAGTATTAGCCTTTAGATCTAAAGATACCGCGTTCGAAACTCTCAAAGTCCACATTTTTTACGAAGAAAAATCACGAACAAAACGGAACTCAAGGAAAACGACTTCAAGGGCTATCTCATCAAGAATAAAAGGAATCATCAAGAAGCAAGAAGAACTCATCCCATCAAATCGTCAAGAAGCATCAAGAAGAAATCATCACGCCAAGTTAATTGGAAGATGCATCAAGAAAGGAAGGATACGAAGATCAAGAATTAACCCAGCCAACTTAAAGAAGAAGTAATCTCTGCCAAAAAGAATACCAAGAGTCAGATAAATGGAAGACAAATGTTTCAAGGGGCAACTCCAGTCAAGAAGAAATAAATAGATTCGAATATATAAATCTCAAGATGAAGAATGATATTGATAAACAAGAAAAGTTTATAATAAAGAATGTCCCCCCCCATAACTGGTGACCCTCAAAAGGCCGAATAATCTTCTGATCTTCGTTACAACTGCACCTGCTCTCCCGCTAGAGATTAAGTAAAGGTGCTGCTTCGGAACTTCAGGAGATCCGGGAAGGAGATGCTATATTACTCATTGATTAAGAGACTTAGTTTCCTCTCCCCAATCCCACTGAATTAACTCCACTCATCCCGCAGACTCGGAGGTCGTAGTAGGGAGAGCTACTACTCTCCTCGATTAAGAAATCCAAGACTAGTCTCTCCCCAATCCTCAAATTTACTCCGCGTTCTAGAAAGGGACCTGTGTAGGGGTGCAAAGATTTATCAGAGAAAAATTCCTTCCAAATCGATAATATAAATAGCCCATAAAATTACCAACTCAAAACGGACTCTGCCATAGCGTGGTGGATATAGTGCTGGCATTTAGATCTAAAGATACCACGTTCGAAACTCAGTCCACAATTTTTATGAAGAAAAATCACGAAGAAAACGGAACTCAAGGAAAACGACTTTAAAGGCTAACTCATCAAGAACCTAAGAAATCATCAACTCATCAAGAAGCAAGAAGAACTCATCGCCAAGAAGCATAAAGAAGAAATCATCACGCCAAGTTAATTGGAAGATGCATCAAGAAAGGAAGGATACAAAGATCAAGAACTAACCCAGCCAACAAGAATATGGAGTCAAGATAAATGGGAGACATTATAGAAAACACCAAGATGAAGAATGAAATTGATAAATAAGAAAATATATAATAAAAAGACCCCCATAGACCTTTGATCGCTTGTACAGCTTCCAACCGTTTGGAATATTTACTTATCAGGTTTTTACAAATATCTTTGAAGCTTTTTTTTCTGAATCTTTAATTTTAATTCTCGCCACAGTTTCCCGATAAGATTTAGGTATGGCGACTGACTTGGTCATCCCATAAGCTTTATTTACTTCTGCTGAAGCCACGCTGCAGTGCCATTGGCTGTATGTTTTGGATCGTTGTCCTGCTTGAATGTCTATCCTCTTGGTAACTTTAAGTCATCTGCAGACTGTATGAGATTATCGTCCAGACTTCTGCGATACATCTGAGAATTCATTCTCCCTTCAATAATATGGGAGCTTCTAGAACCTGCAGGGGAGAAGCAGCCCCATACCATTATGCTGCCTCCTCCAAACTTCACTGTTGGGATAGTATTTTTAGGATCATGCGCTGAGTTTTTCTGCCTCCAAACGTGACTAACACTATTCTTCCCAAATAACTCAATCTTCGTCTTGTCAGACTATAGTCTTCAAAACTTGTAGGCTTCTCTAAATGTTATTTGGCAAAATTCAGACGATTTCTGACATGAATTGGTTTCAACAAAGGTGTCTTTCTCGGTGTGTGAGAATGGAATCCCTCATTCCTAAGAACTACTCTCATTGTATTTTTGCATAGATTTGTCCCAGCTGCTTCCAAATCTTTCTGAAGTTCAGATCAAGTTACTCGAGGATTCATCTTTACTTAACGGAGTATATGTTTAGCCGCATGGTTTGAAATTTTAGATGGACGCTCTGAACGTGGTAGATTTGCAGTGGACTGATATGACGTGAACCGGCGAATCGTGTCACCAATGGTTGAGATTGGTATTTTTAGCATAGATGAAATTTTTCTATAGCTCAAACCACTTTTATGTAACCGAACAATTAGTTCTCTGCTCCTATTTGGCAATTCTTTAGTCTTCTCCATATTAGAATTAAAGTGTTGAACGATGACCTTCTTCTCATGCAGTTCTCAGACACTGACTGAGATCCGCTGTTTCACGTGGATGATGTAGATTACTTTTTTAGAAAGTTCTACAGCATTCCTGTCACGTAAACCACTCTGGAATGTTCGAAAACTATTTATTATCACTTTAAAACCAATTTTGTGGGTGTGTTGGATACTTTTTGAGGCGATAATCTAACACTTTTGTCGATATAAATATCAATGCTTTACTATTTGTGTATTCTAATACCGAATTTGTATTCAACGTACAAAATACATAAGATGTTCAATTTTCGATTACTTTGATGTTGTGTAACTATGGGGTATGTGTTATTCCATGTAAAGAATATGATAGTGTTTATGTAAGTGACACGTGAAGAAATTTAGATAAGAGATTGTATGAACATAAGAGGGACATCAGATTTGGCAATGAAAGTAGTGGAGTATTTTGTCATGTTAGATATTTTAATCATTCCATCGATTTCCAAAGAAGGAAATTGGTTTACATCCATTCCTAATTTCAATTTATCTGAAGGTAGATTTTCTTTGAATAGTTTGATACGTGAGCAGATAAACAGGTAGCAAATTATGTCCCTATGGGGATTAGCCCGGCAAAGGGAGTGGGTCATGTAACATGATCTTTGTCCATCTGTTCAGAGGTGCATATGCGTTTCTCCGTAATTTTCTTTTTAGTTGCCAGTTGACAAGGGTGTGTGATACACCGAAACTATTTTGGATTAAATATGACTTCATCAAGTGTAGTTTAATTCCCCATATATATATATATATATATATATATATATATATATATATATATCAGGCTCGTGGTGGGAGTAAATTCAGGGTAGGCAGAAACTGTGAAGCTGCCTCAATTCATTTTATGTAGAGCCCCTTTTATGAAGTAAAAGGTAGGTAGGAATGAAGAATTTAGAAGAAAATAAATTCAAAGAGCAACTCACGTCTAAGGCGCACCTTACTTTTAAAAAGTATCCGATACATCTATGAAAAATGAAAAGCAGTTTGTATTTGGTGATATGACCTGTAGGGGTGCGAAGATGTATCAGAGAAAAATTCCTTCCAAATCGATAATATAAATAGCCCATTAAATTACCAACTCAAAACGGACTCCGCCATAGCGTGATGGCTAGAGTATTAGCCTTTAGATCTAAAGATACCGCGTTCGAAACTCTCAAAGTCCACATTTTTTACGAAGAAAAATCACGAACAAAACGGAACTCAAGGAAAACGACTTCAAGGGCTATCTCATCAAGAATAAAAGGAATCATCAAGAAGCAAGAAGAACTCATCCCATCAAATCGTCAAGAAGCATCAAGAAGAAATCATCACGCCAAGTTAATTGGAAGATGCATCAAGAAAGGAAGGATACGAAGATCAAGAATTAACCCAGCCAACTTAAAGAAGAAGTAATCTCTGCCAAAAAGAATACCAAGAGTCAGATAAATGGAAGACAAATGTTTCAAGGGGCAACTCCAGTCAAGAAGAAATAAATAGATTCGAATATATAAATCTCAAGATGAAGAATGATATTGATAAACAAGAAAAGTTTATAATAAAGAATGTCCCCCCCCATAACTGGTGACCCTCAAAAGGCCGAATAATCTTCTGATCTTCGTTACAACTGCACCTGCTCTCCCGCTAGAGATTAAGTAAAGGTGCTGCTTCGGAACTTCAGGAGATCCGGGAAGGAGATGCTATATTACTCATTGATTAAGAGACTTAGTTTCCTCTCCCCAATCCCACTGAATTAACTCCACTCATCCCGCAGACTCGGAGGTCGTAGTAGGGAGAGCTACTACTCTCCTCGATTAAGAAATCCAAGACTAGTCTCTCCCCAATCCTCAAATTTACTCCGCGTTCTAGAAAGGGACCTGTGTAGGGGTGCAAAGATTTATCAGAGAAAAATTCCTTCCAAATCGATAATATAAATAGCCCATAAAATTACCAACTCAAAACGGACTCTGCCATAGCGTGGTGGATATAGTGCTGGCATTTAGATCTAAAGATACCACGTTCGAAACTCAGTCCACAATTTTTATGAAGAAAAATCACGAAGAAAACGGAACTCAAGGAAAACGACTTTAAAGGCTAACTCATCAAGAACCTAAGAAATCATCAACTCATCAAGAAGCAAGAAGAACTCATCGCCAAGAAGCATAAAGAAGAAATCATCACGCCAAGTTAATTGGAAGATGCATCAAGAAAGGAAGGATACAAAGATCAAGAACTAACCCAGCCAACAAGAATATGGAGTCAAGATAAATGGAAGACATTATAGAAAACACCAAGATGAAGAATGAAATTGATAAATAAGAAAATATATAATAAAAAGACCCCCATAGACCTTTGATCGCTTGTACAGCTTCCAACCGTTTGGAATATTTACTTATCAGGTTTTTACAAATATCTTTGAAGCTTTTTTTTCTGAATCTTTAATTTTAATTCTCGCCACAGTTTCCCGATAAGATTTAGGTATGGCGACTGACTTGGTCATCCCATAAGCTTTATTTACTTCTGCTGAAGCCACGCTGCAGTGCCATTGGCTGTATGTTTTGGATCGTTGTCCTGCTTGAATGTCTATCCTCTTGGTAACTTTAAGTCATCTGCAGACTGTATGAGATTATCGTCCAGACTTCTGCGATACATCTGAGAATTCATTCTCCCTTCAATAATATGGGAGCTTCTAGAACCTGCAGGGGAGAAGCAGCCCCATACCATTATGCTGCCTCCTCCAAACTTCACTGTTGGGATAGTATTTTTAGGATCATGCGCTGAGTTTTTCTGCCTCCAAACGTGACTAACACTATTCTTCCCAAATAACTCAATCTTCGTCTTGTCAGACTATAGTCTTCAAAACTTGTAGGCTTCTCTAAATGTTATTTGGCAAAATTCAGACGATTTCTGACATGAATTGGTTTCAACAAAGGTGTCTTTCTCGGTGTGTGAGAATGGAATCCCTCATTCCTAAGAACTACTCTCATTGTATTTTTGCATAGATTTGTCCCAGCTGCTTCCAAATCTTTCTGAAGTTCAGATCAAGTTACTCGAGGATTCATCTTTACTTAACGGAGTATATGTTTAGCCGCATGGTTTGAAATTTTAGATGGACGCTCTGAACGTGGTAGATTTGCAGTGGACTGATATGACGTGAACCGGCGAATCGTGTCACCAATGGTTGAGATTGGTATTTTTAGCATAGATGAAATTTTTCTATAGCTCAAACCACTTTTATGTAACCGAACAATTAGTTCTCTGCTCCTATTTGGCAATTCTTTAGTCTTCTCCATATTAGAATTAAAGTGTTGAACGATGACCTTCTTCTCATGCAGTTCTCAGACACTGACTGAGATCCGCTGTTTCACGTGGATGATGTAGATTACTTTTTTAGAAAGTTCTACAGCATTCCTGTCACGTAAACCACTCTGGAATGTTCGAAAACTATTTATTATCACTTTAAAACCAATTTTGTGGGTGTGTTGGATACTTTTTGAGGCGATAATCTAACACTTTTGTCGATATAAATATCAATGCTTTACTATTTGTGTATTCTAATACCGAATTTGTATTCAACGTACAAAATACATAAGATGTTCAATTTTCGATTACTTTGATGTTGTGTAACTATGGGGTATGTGTTATTCCATGTAAAGAATATGATAGTGTTTATGTAAGTGACACGTGAAGAAATTTAGATAAGAGAT
The DNA here is from genome assembly GCA_963969495.1 of Ceratothoa steindachneri. Taxonomy (NCBI): domain Eukaryota; kingdom Metazoa; phylum Arthropoda; class Malacostraca; order Isopoda; family Cymothoidae; genus Ceratothoa; species Ceratothoa steindachneri. Next base: position 204,127,813 of record OZ018321.1, read on the forward strand.
TGTATGAACATAAGAGGGACATCAGATTTGGCAATGAAAGTAGTGGAGTATTTTGTCATGTTAGATATTTTAATCATTCCATCGATTTCCAAAGAAGGAAATTGGTTTACATCCATTCCTAATTTCAATTTATCTGAAGGTAGATTTTCTTTGAATAGTTTGATACGTGAGCAGATAAACAGGTAGCAAATTATGTCCCTATGGGGATTAGCCCGGCAAAGGGAGTGGGTCATGTAACATGATCTTTGTCCATCTGTTCAGAGGTGCATATGCGTTTCTCCGTAATTTTCTTTTTAGTTGCCAGTTGACAAGGGTGTGTGATACACCGAAACTATTTTGGATTAAATATGACTTCATCAAGTGTAGTTTAATTCCCCATATATATATATATATATATATATATATATATATATATATATATATATATATATATATATATATCAGGCTCGTGGTGGGAGTAAATTCAGGGTAGGCAGAAACTGTGAAGCTGCCTCAATTCATTTTATGTAGAGCCCCTTTTATGAAGTAAAAGGTAGGTAGGAATGAAGAATTTAGAAGAAAATAAATTCAAAGAGCAACTCACGTCTAAGGCGCACCTTACTTTTAAAAAGTATCCGATACATCTATGAAAAATGAAAAGCAGTTTGTATTTGGTGATATGACCTGTAGGGGTGCGAAGATGTATCAGAGAAAAATTCCTTCCAAATCGATAATATAAATAGCCCATTAAATTACCAACTCAAAACGGACTCCGCCATAGCGTGATGGCTAGAGTATTAGCCTTTAGATCTAAAGATACCGCGTTCGAAACTCTCAAAGTCCACATTTTTTACGAAGAAAAATCACGAACAAAACGGAACTCAAGGAAAACGACTTCAAGGGCTATCTCATCAAGAATAAAAGGAATCATCAAGAAGCAAGAAGAACTCATCCCATCAAATCGTCAAGAAGCATCAAGAAGAAATCATCACGCCAAGTTAATTGGAAGATGCATCAAGAAAGGAAGGATACGAAGATCAAGAATTAACCCAGCCAACTTAAAGAAGAAGTAATCTCTGCCAAAAAGAATACCAAGAGTCAGATAAATGGAAGACAAATGTTTCAAGGGGCAACTCCAGTCAAGAAGAAATAAATAGATTCGAATATATAAATCTCAAGATGAAGAATGATATTGATAAACAAGAAAAGTTTATAATAAAGAATGTCCCCCCCCATAACTGGTGACCCTCAAAAGGCCGAATAATCTTCTGATCTTCGTTACAACTGCACCTGCTCTCCCGCTAGAGATTAAGTAAAGGTGCTGCTTCGGAACTTCAGGAGATCCGGGAAGGAGATGCTATATTACTCATTGATTAAGAGACTTAGTTTCCTCTCCCCAATCCCACTGAATTAACTCCACTCATCCCGCAGACTCGGAGGTCGTAGTAGGGAGAGCTACTACTCTCCTCGATTAAGAAATCCAAGACTAGTCTCTCCCCAATCCTCAAATTTACTCCGCGTTCTAGAAAGGGACCTGTGTAGGGGTGCAAAGATTTATCAGAGAAAAATTCCTTCCAAATCGATAATATAAATAGCCCATAAAATTACCAACTCAAAACGGACTCTGCCATAGCGTGGTGGATATAGTGCTGGCATTTAGATCTAAAGATACCACGTTCGAAACTCAGTCCACAATTTTTATGAAGAAAAATCACGAAGAAAACGGAACTCAAGGAAAACGACTTTAAAGGCTAACTCATCAAGAACCTAAGAAATCATCAACTCATCAAGAAGCAAGAAGAACTCATCGCCAAGAAGCATAAAGAAGAAATCATCACGCCAAGTTAATTGGAAGATGCATCAAGAAAGGAAGGATACAAAGATCAAGAACTAACCCAGCCAACAAGAATATGGAGTCAAGATAAATAGAAGACATTATAGAAAACACCAAGATGAAGAATGAAATTGATAAATAAGAAAATATATAATAAAAAGACCCCCATAGACCTTTGATCGCTTGTACAGCTTCCAACCGTTTGGAATATTTACTTATCAGGTTTTTACAAATATCTTTGAAGCTTTTTTTTCTGAATCTTTAATTTTAATTCTCGCCACAGTTTCCCGATAAGATTTAGGTATGGCGACTGACTTGGTCATCCCATAAGCTTTATTTACTTCTGTTGAAGCCACGCTGCAGTGCCATTGGCTGTATGTTTTGGATCGTTGTCCTGCTTGAATGTCTATCCTCTTGGTAACTTTAAGTCATCTGCAGACTGTATGAGATTATCGTCCAGACTTCTGCGATACATCTGAGAATTCATTCTCCCTTCAATAATATGGGAGCTTCTAGAACCTGCAGGGGAGAAGCAGCCCCATACCATTATGCTGCCTCCTCCAAACTTCACTGTTGGGATAGTATTTTTAGGATCATGCGCTGAGTTTTTCTGCCTCCAAACGTGACTAACACTATTCTTCCCAAATAACTCAATCTTCGTCTTGTCAGACTATAGTCTTCAAAACTTGTAGGCTTCTCTAAATGTTATTTGGCAAAATTCAGACGATTTCTGACATGAATTGGTTTCAACAAAGGTGTCTTTCTCGGTGTGTGAGAATGGAATCCCTCATTCCTAAGAACTACTCTCATTGTATTTTTGCATAGATTTGTCCCAGCTGCTTCCAAATCTTTCTGAAGTTCAGATCAAGTTACTCGAGGATTCATCTTTACTTAACGGAGTATATGTTTAGCCGCATGGTTTGAAATTTTAGATGGACGCTCTGAACGTGGTAGATTTGCAGTGGACTGATATGACGTGAACCGGCGAATCGTGTCACCAATGGTTGAGATTGGTATTTTTAGCATAGATGAAATTTTTCTATAGCTCAAACCACTTTTATGTAACCGAACAATTAGTTCTCTGCTCCTATTTGGCAATTCTTTAGTCTTCTCCATATTAGAATTAAAGTGTTGAACGATGACCTTCTTCTCATGCAGTTCTCAGACACTGACTGAGATCCGCTGTTTCACGTGGATGATGTAGATTACTTTTTTAGAAAGTTCTACAGCATTCCTGTCACGTAAACCACTCTGGAATGTTCGAAAACTATTTATTATCACTTTAAAACCAATTTTGTGGGTGTGTTGGATACTTTTTGAGGCGATAATCTAACACTTTTGTCGATATAAATATCAATGCTTTACTATTTGTGTATTCTAATACCGAATTTGTATTCAACGTACAAAATACATAAGATGTTCAATTTTCGATTACTTTGATGTTGTGTAACTATGGGGTATGTGTTATTCCATGTAAAGAATATGATAGTGTTTATGTAAGTGACACGTGAAGAAATTTAGATAAGAGATTGTATGAACATAAGAGGGACATCAGATTTGGCAATGAAAGTAGTGGAGTATTTTGTCATGTTAGATATTTTAATCATTCCATCGATTTCCAAAGAAGGAAATTGGTTTACATCCATTCCTAATTTCAATTTATCTGAAGGTAGATTTTCTTTGAATAGTTTGATACGTGAGCAGATAAACAGGTAGCAAATTATGTCCCTATGGGGATTAGCCCGGCAAAGGGAGTGGGTCATGTAACATGATCTTTGTCCATCTGTTCAGAGGTGCATATGCGTTTCTCCGTAATTTTCTTTTTAGTTGCCAGTTGACAAGGGTGTGTGATACACCGAAACTATTTTGGATTAAATATGACTTCATCAAGTGTAGTTTAATTCCCCATATATATATATATATATATATATATATATATATATATATATATATATATATATATATATATCAGGCTCGTGGTGGGAGTAAATTCAGGGTAGGCAGAAACTGTGAAGCTGCCTCAATTCATTTTATGTAGAGCCCCTTTTATGAAGTAAAAGGTAGGTAGGAATGAAGAATTTAGAAGAAAATAAATTCAAAGAGCAACTCACGTCTAAGGCGCACCTTACTTTTAAAAAGTATCCGATACATCTATGAAAAATGAAAAGCAGTTTGTATTTGGTGATATGACCTGTAGGGGTGCGAAGATGTATCAGAGAAAAATTCCTTCCAAATCGATAATATAAATAGCCCATTAAATTACCAACTCAAAACGGACTCCGCCATAGCGTGATGGCTAGAGTATTAGCCTTTAGATCTAAAGATACCGCGTTCGAAACTCTCAAAGTCCACATTTTTTACGAAGAAAAATCACGAACAAAACGGAACTCAAGGAAAACGACTTCAAGGGCTATCTCATCAAGAATAAAAGGAATCATCAAGAAGCAAGAAGAACTCATCCCATCAAATCGTCAAGAAGCATCAAGAAGAAATCATCACGCCAAGTTAATTGGAAGATGCATCAAGAAAGGAAGGATACGAAGATCAAGAATTAACCCAGCCAACTTAAAGAAGAAGTAATCTCTGCCAAAAAGAATACCAAGAGTCAGATAAATGGAAGACAAATGTTTCAAGGGGCAACTCCAGTCAAGAAGAAATAAATAGATTCGAATATATAAATCTCAAGATGAAGAATGATATTGATAAACAAGAAAAGTTTATAATAAAGAATGTCCCCCCCCATAACTGGTGACCCTCAAAAGGCCGAATAATCTTCTGATCTTCGTTACAACTGCACCTGCTCTCCCGCTAGAGATTAAGTAAAGGTGCTGCTTCGGAACTTCAGGAGATCCGGGAAGGAGATGCTATATTACTCATTGATTAAGAGACTTAGTTTCCTCTCCCCAATCCCACTGAATTAACTCCACTCATCCCGCAGACTCGGAGGTCGTAGTAGGGAGAGCTACTACTCTCCTCGATTAAGAAATCCAAGACTAGTCTCTCCCCAATCCTCAAATTTACTCCGCGTTCTAGAAAGGGACCTGTGTAGGGGTGCAAAGATTTATCAGAGAAAAATTCCTTCCAAATCGATAATATAAATAGCCCATAAAATTACCAACTCAAAACGGACTCTGCCATAGCGTGGTGGATATAGTGCTGGCATTTAGATCTAAAGATACCACGTTCGAAACTCAGTCCACAATTTTTATGAAGAAAAATCACGAAGAAAACGGAACTCAAGGAAAACGACTTTAAAGGCTAACTCATCAAGAACCTAAGAAATCATCAACTCATCAAGAAGCAAGAAGAACTCATCGCCAAGAAGCATAAAGAAGAAATCATCACGCCAAGTTAATTGGAAGATGCATCAAGAAAGGAAGGATACAAAGATCAAGAACTAACCCAGCCAACAAGAATATGGAGTCAAGATAAATGGAAGACATTATAGAAAACACCAAGATGAAGAATGAAATTGATAAATAAGAAAATATATAATAAAAAGACCCCCATAGACCTTTGATCGCTTGTACAGCTTCCAACCGTTTGGAATATTTACTTATCAGGTTTTTACAAATATCTTTGAAGCTTTTTTTTCTGAATCTTTAATTTTAATTCTCGCCACAGTTTCCCGATAAGATTTAGGTATGGCGACTGACTTGGTCATCCCATAAGCTTTATTTACTTCTGTTGAAGCCACGCTGCAGTGCCATTGGCTGTATGTTTTGGATCGTTGTCCTGCTTGAATGTCTATCCTCTTGGTAACTTTAAGTCATCTGCAGACTGTATGAGATTATCGTCCAGACTTCTGCGATACATCTGAGAATTCATTCTCCCTTCAATAATATGGGAGCTTCTAGAACCTGCAGGGGAGAAGCAGCCCCATACCATTATGCTGCCTCCTCCAAACTTCACTGTTGGGATAGTATTTTTAGGATCATGCGCTGAGTTTTTCTGCCTCCAAACGTGACTAACACTATTCTTCCCAAATAACTCAATCTTCGTCTTGTCAGACTATAGTCTTCAAAACTTGTAGGCTTCTCTAAATGTTATTTGGCAAAATTCAGACGATTTCTGACATGAATTGGTTTCAACAAAGGTGTCTTTCTCGGTGTGTGAGAATGGAATCCCTCATTCCTAAGAACTACTCTCATTGTATTTTTGCATAGATTTGTCCCAGCTGCTTCCAAATCTTTCTGAAGTTCAGATCAAGTTACTCGAGGATTCATCTTTACTTAACGGAGTATATGTTTAGCCGCATGGTTTGAAATTTTAGATGGACGCTCTGAACGTGGTAGATTTGCAGTGGACTGATATGACGTGAACCGGCGAATCGTGTCACCAATGGTTGAGATTGGTATTTTTAGCATAGATGAAATTTTTCTATAGCTCAAACCACTTTTATGTAACCGAACAATTAGTTCTCTGCTCCTATTTGGCAATTCTTTAGTCTTCTCCATATTAGAATTAAAGTGTTGAACGATGACCTTCTTCTCATGCAGTTCTCAGACACTGACTGAGATCCGCTGTTTCACGTGGATGATGTAGATTACTTTTTTAGAAAGTTCTACAGCATTCCTGTCACGTAAACCACTCTGGAATGTTCGAAAACTATTTATTATCACTTTAAAACCAATTTTGTGGGTGTGTTGGATACTTTTTGAGGCGATAATCTAACACTTTTGTCGATATAAATATCAATGCTTTACTATTTGTGTATTCTAATACCGAATTTGTATTCAACGTACAAAATACATAAGATGTTCAATTTTCGATTACTTTGATGTTGTGTAACTATGGGGTATGTGTTATTCCATGTAAAGAATATGATAGTGTTTATGTAAGTGACACGTGAAGAAATTTAGATAAGAGATTGTATGAACATAAGAGGGACATCAGATTTGGCAATGAAAGTAGTGGAGTATTTTGTCATGTTAGATATTTTAATCATTCCATCGATTTCCAAAGAAGGAAATTGGTTTACATCCATTCCTAATTTCAATTTATCTGAAGGTAGATTTTCTTTGAATAGTTTGATACGTGAGCAGATAAACAGGTAGCAAATTATGTCCCTATGGGGATTAGCCCGGCAAAGGGAGTGGGTCATGTAACATGATCTTTGTCCATCTGTTCAGAGGTGCATATGCGTTTCTCCGTAATTTTCTTTTTAGTTGCCAGTTGACAAGGGTGTGTGATACACCGAAACTATTTTGGATTAAATATGACTTCATCAAGTGTAGTTTAATTCCCCATATATATATATATATATATATATATATATATATATATATATATATATATATATATATATATATATATATATATATATATATATATATATATATATCAGGCTCGTGGTGGGAGTAAATTCAGGGTAGGCAGAAACTGTGAAGCTGCCTCAATTCATTTTATGTAGAGCCCCTTTTATGAAGTAAAAGGTAGGTAGGAATGAAGAATTTAGAAGAAAATAAATTCAAAGAGCAACTCACGTCTAAGGCGCACCTTACTTTTAAAAAGTATCCGATACATCTATGAAAAATGAAAAGCAGTTTGTATTTGGTGATATGACCTGTAGGGGTGCGAAGATGTATCAGAGAAAAATTCCTTCCAAATCGATAATATAAATAGCCCATTAAATTACCAACTCAAAACGGACTCCGCCATAGCGTGATGGCTAGAGTATTAGCCTTTAGATCTAAAGATACCGCGTTCGAAACTCTCAAAGTCCACATTTTTTACGAAGAAAAATCACGAACAAAACGGAACTCAAGGAAAACGACTTCAAGGGCTATCTCATCAAGAATAAAAGGAATCATCAAGAAGCAAGAAGAACTCATCCCATCAAATCGTCAAGAAGCATCAAGAAGAAATCATCACGCCAAGTTAATTGGAAGATGCATCAAGAAAGGAAGGATACGAAGATCAAGAATTAACCCAGCCAACTTAAAGAAGAAGTAATCTCTGCCAAAAAAAATACCAAGAGTCAGATAAATGGAAGACAAATGTTTCAAGGGGCAACTCCAGTCAAGAAGAAATAAATAGATTCGAATATATAAATCTCAAGATGAAGAATGATATTGATAAACAAGAAAAGTTTATAATAAAGAATGTCCCCCCCCATAACTGGTGACCCTCAAAAGGCCGAATAATCTTCTGATCTTCGTTACAACTGCACCTGCTCTCCCGCTAGAGATTAAGTAAAGGTGCTGCTTCGGAACTTCAGGAGATCCGGGAAGGAGATGCTATATTACTCATTGATTAAGAGACTTAGTTTCCTCTCCCCAATCCCACTGAATTAACTCCACTCATCCCGCAGACTCGGAGGTCGTAGTAGGGAGAGCTACTACTCTCCTCGATTAAGAAATCCAAGACTAGTCTCTCCCCAATCCTCAAATTTACTCCGCGTTCTAGAAAGGGACCTGTGTAGGGGTGCAAAGATTTATCAGAGAAAAATTCCTTCCAAATCGATAATATAAATAGCCCATAAAATTACCAACTCAAAACGGACTCTGCCATAGCGTGGTGGATATAGTGCTGGCATTTAGATCTAAAGATACCACGTTCGAAACTCAGTCCACAATTTTTATGAAGAAAAATCACGAAGAAAACGGAACTCAAGGAAAACGACTTTAAAGGCTAACTCATCAAGAACCTAAGAAATCATCAACTCATCAAGAAGCAAGAAGAACTCATCGCCAAGAAGCATAAAGAAGAAATCATCACGCCAAGTTAATTGGAAGATGCATCAAGAAAGGAAGGATACAAAGATCAAGAACTAACCCAGCCAACAAGAATATGGAGTCAAGATAAATGGAAGACATTATAGAAAACACCAAGATGAAGAATGAAATTGATAAATAAGAAAATATATAATAAAAAGACCCCCATAGACCTTTGATCGCTTGTACAGCTTCCAACCGTTTGGAATATTTACTTATCAGGTTTTTACAAATATCTTTGAAGCTTTTTTTTCTGAATCTTTAATTTTAATTCTCGCCACAGTTTCCCGATAAGATTTAGGTATGGCGACTGACTTGGTCATCCCATAAGCTTTATTTACTTCTGCTGAAGCCACGCTGCAGTGCCATTGGCTGTATGTTTTGGATCGTTGTCCTGCTTGAATGTCTATCCTCTTGGTAACTTTAAGTCATCTGCAGACTGTATGAGATTATCGTCCAGACTTCTGCGATACATCTGAGAATTCATTCTCCCTTCAATAATATGGGAGCTTCTAGAACCTGCAGGGGAGAAGCAGCCCCATACCATTATGCTGCCTCCTCCAAACTTCACTGTTGGGATAGTATTTTTAGGATCATGCGCTGAGTTTTTCTGCCTCCAAACGTGACTAACACTATTCTTCCCAAATAACTCAATCTTCGTCTTGTCAGACTATAGTCTTCAAAACTTGTAGGCTTCTCTAAATGTTATTTGGCAAAATTCAGACGATTTCTGACATGAATTGGTTTCAACAAAGGTGTCTTTCTCGGTGTGTGAGAATGGAATCCCTCATTCCTAAGAACTACTCTCATTGTATTTTTGCATAGATTTGTCCCAGCTGCTTCCAAATCTTTCTGAAGTTCAGATCAAGTTACTCGAGGATTCATCTTTACTTAACGGAGTATATGTTTAGCCGCATGGTTTGAAATTTTAGATGGACGCTCTGAACGTGGTAGATTTGCAGTGGACTGATATGACGTGAACCGGCGAATCGTGTCACCAATGGTTGAGATTGGTATTTTTAGCATAGATGAAATTTTTCTATAGCTCAAACCACTTTTATGTAACCGAACAATTAGTTCTCTGCTCCTATTTGGCAATTCTTTAGTCTTCTCCATATTAGAATTAAAGTGTTGAACGATGACCTTCTTCTCATGCAGTTCTCAGACACTGACTGAGATCCGCTGTTTCACGTGGATGATGTAGATTACTTTTTTAGAAAGTTCTACAGCATTCCTGTCACGTAAACCACTCTGGAATGTTCGAAAACTATTTATTATCACTTTAAAACCAATTTTGTGGGTGTGTTGGATACTTTTTGAGGCGATAATCTAACACTTTTGTCGATATAAATATCAATGCTTTACTATTTGTGTATTCTAATACCGAATTTGTATTCAACGTACAAAATACATAAGATGTTCAATTTTCGATTACTTTGATGTTGTGTAACTATGGGGTATGTGTTATTCCATGTAAAGAATATGATAGTGTTTATGTAAGTGACACGTGAAGAAATTTAGATAAGAGATTGTATGAACATAAGAGGGACATCAGATTTGGCAATGAAAGTAGTGGAGTATTTTGTCATGTTAGATATTTTAATCATTCCATCGATTTCCAAAGAAGGAAATTGGTTTACATCCATTCCTAATTTCAATTTATCTGAAGGTAGATTTTCTTTGAATAGTTTGATACGTGAGCAGATAAACAGGTAGCAAATTATGTCCCTATGGGGATTAGCCCGGCAAAGGGAGTGGGTCATGTAACATGATCTTTGTCCATCTGTTCAGAGGTGCATATGCGTTTCTCCGTAATTTTCTTTTTAGTTGCCAGTTGACAAGGGTGTGTGATACACCGAAACTATTTTGGATTAAATATGACTTCATCAAGTGTAGTTTAATTCCCCATATATATATATATATATATATATATATATATATATATATATATATATATATATATATATATCAGGCTCGTGGTGGGAGTAAATTCAGGGTAGGCAGAAACTGTGAAGCTGCCTCAATTCATTTTATGTAGAGCCCCTTTTATGAAGTAAAAGGTAGGTAGGAATGAAGAATTTAGAAGAAAATAAATTCAAAGAGCAACTCACGTCTAAGGCGCACCTTTTCCATAAGGAAATAACTCCTAGAGGTCTACTTCTTTTTACAAACATTCCTTTCCTGCCGGTGGCAGTACGCACCGCAACTTTAGGTAGATAGGCATCACAACGGGTACGATTTCTGATAAAGAGGTGAAAAGTTTTCGTTTTTTCTGCTCTTTTTCTACAATTTATAGCCTCAAAATATGTTCATTTTAAACTCAAAATTTTCCATTTTAATCTCGAATTTATTTATATATTTTAATATTTAAAAAATATATTCAGTGTTGCTTCTTTATAGGTTTGTATAGTATCTACAGATATTTTGTATTTATCTAGCTTTAATCTCGTGATTTTCCAAAAAAAGAGAAACGGGAGGAAAAGATCGCTAGCAAGAGAAACCGAGAATAAACCCAAACAGCCACATAAGTACTAAAAATCATACAAATATAATACCAATATATAAATAAAAGATAATAAAATAAAAAAAGATAAAACATATTTGAACTGAACAAAAATTAAAAACAAATAATAAAACAAACATAACTCAAGAAAAGATCCGAAGTGGACTTAATTCTAATTAAAAAAAAAAATCTGAAGTGGACAAAAAACAAACAAAGGAAATTAATCTAAAAAATCCGTAAAGGACACAAATAAAATCTTTAATACATAAAGAATAATTAAAAAGAATTAAAACTGTAAATTTGAAACAACTGTACAAAATAAATTTAATAGATCCGAAGTTGACACAATAAGTTACTTAAATGAAAACAAATAAGAAGAATCAAGAAGAATAACTGCGTTGGCATTTATCCAAGATCATTTAATATACTGAAATACAAACGAAAACAAAGGATTGAACGCTAATAAAAAAATTTCAACATAAGAATCAAAATAAATACTTTAAAAAACTGAGTTTGCCAGCCGACCTGGCACATATCACTCTCTCTCTTAATTACACATACTTCTGTCGTTTTCTCTAAATATCACCAAACCAATTTCTCTCTTTAAGCATCATTGATCATTATCTTTTTCATTGTAGCCCTAGAGGATGACAAGTTAGGTCGAAAAGTTCCTCGGGCAATTAATAAATAATGAGTTAAAATGATCTTTTACGATCTTTTTCTATCCAAGAAATAGTCACTTATGGAAATTAAAATGTTCTCAAGAAGCTAAACACTACCTCTTCTGGTGTTGAATATAACCAATCCTTTATAAAAACATGGCCTCCTTACAATTTATATATATATATATATATATATATATATATATATATATATATATATATCTTAAGAGAGCAGAGGGATTGCGCCTTGCCAGGCGTATACGTATTTTTAGGATAAATCAGTAGGCTAAAGTATACGTATTTTTAGGATAAATCAGTAGGCTAAATTTATGAAGTTCATTATTATATATTAGCTTATTGGTACCGACGTTTCGGGTAGGAACCCATTGTCTAGGATATGAGATTATAAATATATACAAACATAAGAATTTTTTAGCGAATTTATCAGATATTAATAAATTTATTATCTGGGAAATGGGAAGCAGCAGAGGTGGTAATATTCAAATTATAAAAATGCAGGGCTTTTTACTATTAGGGAATAGGAAATATGTTTTTGTTTTTAAAATAAAACTGAGATTAATTAGTTTTTAGTGTCTTCAGCGTAAAAAAGGGAGATAATAGAAATATTTAAAAAATAGGGATTGTTTTTTGAGAGAGTGGATTTCTCGTGAGTAATTCGTGGGTCATTATATTTGTAGTAAAAGTGGAAATGAGCTTGTGTCAGAGTTTAAAGTGGGGTTTTAGAATCTAATATAAAGAGATGTAAGTGTAGGTATTTGTTTTGTGTTGTTTCCTGTATCTTTAATTGAAAAATTATTTAAGTTTAGTTTATGGTGTGGATGTGTGTTTTCGTAGTGTATTCAGATAGGGGAGAATTCGGGAGTAGTGAGTGGGGCTCCAGTTCTAAGGCTGATGCCTCCACCCAGTCCCACTGAAATTTAAGTCACCAATGACCAAACTTGTGCAACTATTTATAAGGTTAGTGAGTTTTGCGTACATTCTTGAGTCTGACTATTTTGACTGCCTTTGTGGCCTGTACACCACCACTACTCGATAAGAGGAGCTGATAAGATCTATGTCTAGCCCTAAAATCTCGTGACCCATCTTACCTTTTCTTCGACAGCGGGAAAACAGTTTCGGACGTATACCATAATTCCACCACCCTCTCGACAAGGTCGATCGCGGTGGAACATTGTATAAACGGGGATCGCAAACTCACCCTCGAAATCTCGATTGTCAGTATGGATCCACGTTTCTACGATCGCCACGATATCTATTTGGTTATCAGAGGCCAATACACCGACAAGTTAGTCCCATTTTTGTATCGACCTCGCGTTAAAAAATAAAACTTTTAGAGAACGCTGGCTAGTTCGCATGCCCCCTCGGCTAAAGCGTTTCCTGACGACTCGGTTGGAGTGTTGTTCTTAGAAAGGGACGAATCACCATGAGCTCCTTCCGAGTTGCCTGGGCGTTCTCCCCCTGGAACCGCTTCTTCGCCACCGGCAGGGCTTCCATTACTCTCGGATTACGGTGCAACAGGGCTTCCTGCAGTAGAATGTTCCCCATTGATCTGCTTTCGCGGGTCGTCTTGAGCCTCCTGCTCGTTGGTACCTGTTGAGTTGCCGCTTGGATCGTCCAATGCAACCCTCAACAACCAGAAGGCATTCCTGTTGATTAAATCCGCCAGAAACCTCCTTCCTTGATCGTTTAGGTGGACCCCGTCCTCCGTGTATAGGTCATCTCGTCAGAAGAACAAGTCGACCGGGTCTACAAACTTAACTCCTGTCAAGGCACAAAGGTGACCTATACGTTCATTAATGCTAAAACTTTGCTCTGTGCGTGCACTGTAGCAAACTTCCTAGGTAGCATACCCAATCTTCATTGATGTATTGACTATATGTTCCGTTTGCCCGACTCTACCCCATCTAAGGAAATGGTCGTTTCTAGTTACAATTGAGGCGAGTACAGAGTTCCTGGACAAATTCTGTACCTTCTTCACTTCGTCTCAAAGTGCTTCATTATCCCTCCCGGAGATCCATCGTACTTCCCAAATGTGGCCCTTTCCCTCACTCAGGTGGTACTGAAGGCCTCACAGCTGCGTGCCTTCCACCACTACGCAATGCGCGCCCTTGTCCGATAGGACGACAACGTGATTAAAGGTTCTCAAGGGATCCTCTCCGGTGAGGGGGGGGGGGGTCGTCTATGCTTCTTCTTCTTACCTCTTCTCTTTTTCCTTCTTACTTTCTGAAACTCACCTTTGTTCAAGCTCACACTCCTAACCTCCACTGAACCCTCCACTGCCGATGCGCTCGTATCGTTTGATTCACTGGTGCTCACTGGTGCTCCTCTTGCAGCTGCTACCTGTTACCTCTTCTTTATTCTTTTTCTTTGAATTGATTCAAAGATTTACGCTGCGGCTTCAATAGAACTTCTCGATAATCTGAGGGTTCGTTAGAGCTAAGCCCGACACAAAAGTTCTCGCCGTCTCGACGGTAGCCACGGATCTAGCGACGTCAACATAACTTTGCCCTGTTTTTCGACTCCCTTTTTTAGCCCAGCCCGGGTCTTTTCGGCAACCACCCTGTCCGGATTGGGTGCTACTGCTCTCTTGCATAGAGTCTGCGGCAATACTATCCTCCACGACAGCTCCTTTAACGTTATTTTCATTCCCTGGAGGTGACCTGGAGATGACACGTCTCCAGAGTTCGTCAACTGCCTCTTGAAGCTGGCCCACCTGATTCATCGGATTTGTCAATTTCACAATGCAGTTTTCTTCGAATTGACTAAGTTGATTCCTCACAACAGCCAGTTTGCGGTGGTGACGCTCTTCCGCTTCCCTCATCTTCCTCTCCATTACCAATTATATGTCGCAGAACTTGCAGACGCTCTGAGGGGTGATGTTCTTAAAGCCCCCCTCTTTAAAATCTATACACCAACGTCTCCGAAACTAGGACATTCGTTTTTTAATTGTTGGCCACCAGGCATATTTCTTTATTTACTTTTGTGCTTAAATGAGAGGGAAAAGTTTAGTACTGGGTATTGCGCCGGCCGCATCCGCCTACCCTGCAGATTTATCCAGCACACTCACCCCTATTCTCTTGCCACGCTAGCCGAAAGGGTTTCCCCATAGGCTAGACGGTCCAAAACTTGGCACAGTTTACGGGCCGCAGCTACAAGTGATTTCTCACTGGTTTCTCGCTAGCAGTGACAAGAGGCGGAAAGCCATGTTCGGGGCCGTACTAGGCCCTGCCGAGCGGCAAGGCTCGTAGCACAGGCATTGTAGGGATATCTTGACATGACTAGTGGCCTAGCCCAAAACCTTTCAGTTAGCCTGGCAGCCAACTAGGTGGGGAAGTTGTGACCAGTAACAGCCCGGCCTAAATCATAAAAGGACGGTCACAGGGGCTAGCCAGGCATTATGCGTTAGTGGTGGACTTTTCAGGGCATACTAGCCCCACATTATTCTGTCCCCTGTCGGTCTGAGACTCCTTCGTCCCAGTCTCTCACAACCTGTGAGCGTCAAATGGCGTTATTTATAGAGGTTCCAAAGCCCCTCTTCTGGTGCATGAGGTAGCCACCAGGTCCTTACTTGTTACTAGCAAAGAGATGATAGATAAAGATAGATGAGAGCTAGATAGTAAGGGTGATACACATATACACACACCAATACACATACACAAATATACCAAAGCACACATTTATACAGATAAACGATAGCTCCTTTTTTTAGATATAAAGAAGTTAGAGAAAGAGAGGGGAAGTTAGAGAAGGAGAGAGAACCAGAAAGGAACAAATAGAGAGCAGAGGAAAAAACAAAGATATGGAAAAAGAAACATAGATAAATTTAGATGAGAGACAAGTAGAGAGAAAAGAGAGAAAAGAGAGGAAAAGAGTAAATAGATAGAGAGAGTGATTGAGAGAGACTGAAAGAGAGAAATGGCTAGGTTGAAGGTATATGGAGATAACCATCTTTCATCTATATACACATACATATAGGCACATTTAAAACAAATATATACAAATACATAGAAACAGCGAGGGAAAAAGAGAGAGAGAAGGAGAGGGGTAAAGAAGGAAATAAAAGAGGCAGAGAAAAAAAGGAGAGCGAGAGAAAAAGAGGAAGCGGGAATGAAGATAAGGAGACATAAAATAGAGAAAGTTAGCGAGATACAGACAAAGAGATAATATAGAAATGATAAAAAAGACAGAAAAATGAGACAGGGAGAAAAAAGAGGAGGTGGAAAAAGAGAGAGCGAGAGAATAGGAGACAAAAGAGAAAGGAGAAAAGAGAGGTAGAAAGGGTACACGAGTGAGATGGTGATAGATAGATCTATAGATAATTGAGAGAGAAGAGAAAAGGAGATGAAAATGCGCAAGAAAGAAAAATATGAAAGTGGTGAGCTGAGAGAGATAATGGTAGAGAGCGAGTGATTGAGAGAGACTGAAAGAGAGAAATAGCTAGATATACACATATATGAAGGTGCACATCTTTCATCTATATACACATACACATAGTCGAGGTTACACCTATCTACAGAGATATACACACACAAAGACAAAATTCAGGGAAAGGAAAAATAGAGAAAAAAGGGAGGGAAAAAGAGAGAGAATAGGAGAAAAAAAGTAGAGAATAAACAGAGACAGAGTAAAAAAAGGAGTGAGAGACAGAAAAGAGATAAGAGAGAAAGAACAAAAAGAGGCAAGAAGCAAAAAGGGTGCGGGAAAGAGACAAAATAGAGAGAGAGAGAGAGAGAGAGAGAGAGAGAGAGAGAGAGAGAGAGAGAGAGAGAGAGAGAGATAGAGAGAGAGAGAGAGAGAGAGATAGAGAGGAAAAGAGAAGTAGAGATCAAGGGAAAGATAGTTATATAGATAGATAAATAAATAGATAATTGAGAGAGAAGATAAAAGGATATGAAAGAGATTGAAAAAAGAGCAAAGACAAAAGAAAATTGAGTCAGAAAAAAGAAAGCGAAGAGAGATAATGGGAGAGACTGACTGAATGAGACAGACAGAAAGAGAGAAATGGCTAGATAGACGGATACATGGATTTATACATCTTTCATCCATATACACATACACACAGTCACAACACAAATCTACACACATATACGCACAAATAAAGGGAGAAAAAGAGAAAGAGAGGACAAAAAGGCGGTAGAATAAAAAGCGGCAGAAAAAGGGAGCGAGAGACGAAGAAGGAGCGGGAGAGAAGATAGAGATACATAAAAGAGAGAGATAGAGTTAACCAAGGCAAAAAAAGAGATGAAGGAAAGGACAAGGGGACATAAAACAGATGCAGGAAGAAAAAGAAGAGGAGGGGAAGAAAAGAGGGAGCGAAAGAATCAGAAAGACAAATGAGAGACATGAAAGAGAGGTATACACATAGAGAGAGAAACAGAGATGGAAAAAAGAGAGGGAGAAAGAGATGACAAGAAGGGGGGTGTGATAGAACGGTCTGAGGCTGCTTTAATTCAGCCTCTATCACATGTTAACCATGCTTACCCACATACTTACCCACGTGCATCCTGCCTGCGAGAGGAAGCAGAAGCGCGTTATCTCCCATCATAGCCAATGTTTAATCAAGGAGGTTCACTCCCCCGTTTTGCTTCCGTACGTTGATCTCGCCAGATTGAATTAGGCTTATGGGCAGATAAGGTATTTTCCCAGGCGCCACCGGGACATTCCCCCGAAGTCCCCCACTCCATTATCCCCTACGCCATGGAGATGGCTCCGGCTATTTATACGATAGCTTTTCCCAATTGGAGCAGATCCAGATTATCTTCGCGAGGCATCAAGCTGATCCGGTCTCCCTTGCGCACCTAGGAACTCTGCCGAGAAACCCCTTATTGTCCATAAGAGGACAATATCCCTTAAGTGCCAAGGTACATGCCTTCGAGACGCCAAGTCAACAAGGCCCCCCTGTTGTTCAAGAAAGAGAACAACGTTAGAACAGCCATTGTTCTTCAAGCCCGTTTGTCAAGAAATGGCTCTCGTTCCCAAGACATCACGTCCGGATAATTTAATTCCCCCCCTTTTTAACTTCTTCAAGAGAACGCTTGGTTACAACAATAACCTCCATTGTTCATCTAGAACATCTCCGATTTGCTGTCACAAGGATCGCTAGTACTTCCGAGCCCCACTTCGCTCTCATTCCTCGAAGACAGTCCTTCCCCGTCGTTAAGGACAACCCCCCGAAGAACTCTTCTGCTGGAAATCGCCAGTGGACCAAAGATTCCTTCGCATCGTCTTCCTCTGCACAACAACTTTGTAATTACGTAAGCTGAGCATTACCTTTAATCATTTAACCTTTTTTTAACGCAACCCTGTGCTTTAAATAGTTTAGCGAACCATTCCCCCCCTTTATTTTTGTTTGTTTACCTTTTTAAATCTCTCCAAATCTTAATCCTCAGATTAGTCAGCTATTCCCAAGACCTCTTTTCATTCCCCATTTATGTAAACATTTTCTTTGTGTGTTGTTGATAGTTTAATTAATAAAACTCTATTTTATTAATGGTAGCCATATTATTTATCCTTGTGCTCCGTGATACTTCTTAAGCACATTGAAGATAAATAAGCCTCTCCAGGCCCCCCCTCCTTTTGGACTAACCTCGGTGAATCAGATTACCACGCACTCGAAATATTAGAATATTTCCCTCAACGAATAGTTATATATGGTATATCGTCGAGAGCCTATTCTACGATATATATATATATATATATATATATATATATATATATATATATATATATATATATATATATATATATACTATTTAAATTTGGTGTCAAGTGTGTAAGGTTTAACGCTATATCTTTGCAAACACTGGTCTTAGTCGAGTAAAGCATAGTGTTATTTGTTATAAGAATAGAGTATAGGAGTTCCCTTTTGTTTTAACGAATGCTGTCCCTTTTTTTGAAACTTAATAAGCTTGAGTAGCTCAAGGAACTGTTATAATAATTTGTTTGTGTTTTTTTTGGCTGTGTTATTTTAGTCATTGGTTGTCTAGTTCGAGAACCCAATCACGAATAGGTCAGTGCCCATATTTAGGTAGGCAAATTCTCTAGAAGGCATAATTCTTATCGCAAGGAATTTAGTTGGTTGACTATTGTCTCCCCCCCCCCCAAGTGAAAATATGACTGAGTTTGAAATCTTCAAAGTGCAAGGAGAATCCTTGGGACTTTTCGGAAGAGAATTGATTGAGTACGTTCAAGAGGAGCAACGAACAGAAAGAGAAAAGTTAAGAGAAGAAAGGCAAAGAGAAGGAGAAATTCAACGAGAAGAAAGAGAAAGATAAATCCAACGAGAAGAAAGAGAGGAACGGAAAAGACAAGCTGAGCTTTACCATCAGCTTCAAATGGCTCGTGTACATGCTGAACCTCAATCGGTAAGTTCACGTTCCAAAGCCCCGCCCAATCTCCCACTCAAGCTCCCCAATTTCAGGGATGGAGAGGATTTCGGAGCATTTTTAGCACAATTCGAAAAGATCCTCGGGATCAATAACCTGGATTTGGAGGCTGAAGGTGTAATAAGATTACTTCCCTTTTTAAATTGTAAATTGCGCGACATTTTAATATCTCTACCATCTGAATGTTCAATTGACTACAGCACCGTAAATGCTGAGTTATTCGCCGCTCATAATATGACTCCCGATTTCTACCGACAAGAATAACGGGATGTGCGAAAAATTAAATGGAAATTTAAAATCCATTATTAAGAAGATTTGTGCCGAGCAGCCCCGCGAATGGCACCGATATCTCCCGGTCGCCCTATTCGCCTATCAGAAATTCCTCACCATACATTAGGCTTCGCCCCGTTCGAGCTCCTTTATGGACGCAATGTACGCGGACCACTCAGCATTTTAAAGGAGTTGCTAATCAAGCCCCAACTAGACCAAGAACTTCAGTCATCCTACGCCTATGTCTTGGATCTACGCCAGAGGCTCGAGAAATGCGCGAACATCGCCTATGAAAATGCCATGTCAATTTGGAAAAATATAAAACCTATTTTGATGTCAAGTCCGAAGATCGGAAATTTAAGCCCGGTGATGAAGTACTCCTGCTTCTTCCCACAGCGAGTAATAAATTACTGAGCCAATGGAAAGGTTCGTACTCAGTCCGCGAGGTACGAGGACCGGTAGATTACCTCATTGGTACCCCCAGCAGGCGATAAGCTCTACCACGTTAACTTTTTTGAAAAAGTACCACCGAAGCGCCCATGATGATACGTTCGTAGCACTGGACGAAACATCGGCGCTTGAAGAGGATTACCCCGCGGAGTCCCTTAATGTCATACAGACAGTGTGCATCCAACCTGATGCCGATTACCCTCTTCTTTCCCTGCCAGGCGAGTCTTTTGAACCCTCTGACCTGGATATCGACGCGCAGATGACACCACATCAAAAGAGTCAGCTACAAGAACTATTATGTCAGTTCGACGACGTTATTTCAGAGAAGCCTGGATGCGCTACTAGTTTCGAGCATGATATTAAATTAACGACATTAGAACCCGTCCGTTCAAAACCCTATCCCATGCCGATTCACTTACGCCAAGCTTTTAACGCCGAAGTCGATAATTTGATTAGTTTAGACATAATAGAACCTTCCATCTCTAGTTATTGTTCCACAATCGTCATGGTCAAGAAACCTGATGGCTCTTATCGGATGTGCATCGACTTCCGGGAGTTAAATTCGGTAACTGTGTTTGAGCCGAGCCCATCCCGTTGGTAGATCAAAACCACCACCTTAATGAAGACGCCAAGTTCATCTCAGAACTTGATTTGTGCAAGGCGTATTACCAAATTCCCCTCCGGCCCGATGTGAAAGCATATACCGCCTTTTCAACTAAGAAAGGCTTAATGCAATTTAAGCGCATTCCTTTTGGCCTCGTGCCCCTTATAGTAACTATAACCGTCTCATGAGAAGTTTGTTAGATGGACTTCCGAATGTCTCCTTTTACTTCAATAACGTATACTTCACTACTCGTGAATTTATTCATCATTTAACAACCCTATTAGCTCTCTTCGAGCGACTGCGCAAAAATGCCCTCACCATTGGCCCCAGCAAATGCCATTTTGCCCACTAAACCATAAAATACTTAGGTTATAACATAGGACAAAGCCAGTTAGGTCCACAGGAGGACAAGATTAAGGCAATCGCCGACATGCCCCTCCCGAATACTAAGAAGCAATTAAGATCATTCCTAGGATCAGCTTCTTACTATCGGCGATTTGTCCCGAATTTTGCTGTGATTTCGGTCCCCCTCAGCACCCTTTTAAAAAAGAATCCCCCCGATCGACTACGTTGGAATAATGTCGCTGTTTCTCATTTTAACCAGCTCAAGAGTAAGCTTATTTCTGCCCCCATTTTGAAGTTGCCCAACCCGGAAAAATCCTTTGGGATTAAGACTGACGCGAGAAACAAGGGCATTGGAGGTGTACTCCTTCAATATGAGTAAGACGGAACGAGTCATCCAGTTGCATATGCTAGTCGCCAGTTATTACCTGGCGAAAAGAGATATACCACTATAGAGAAGGAAGCTCTAGCTATTATTTGGGTTATTGACAAGTTTAAGATGTATTTTATAGGAAAAGAATTTCAGATAGGAACCGACCACCGCCCGTTGGCCTATATTCGGAATGTACGACGCTCCAACGGCCGAATTATGCGCTGGAGTCTACTTTTGCAAGAGTACCGATTTAAGATAAATTACATAAAAGGTTCCGATAATCAGGTCGCTGACGCACTCAGTAGGAATGCGTTACCAAATAGTGTAGATTAATTTGTAATTCGTAGGATTAGTATCTCAATGTATGTATATACCGTATTGTACGACTTAAATTAGATTCTCCTGTAATATAATTAGTTAATGTATATGTCTGAATTTTGTGGCTCAATGTCCATTTTTTTTCTCTTATGTGTATATATTTGTACCCATTAATTTACGTGCGAATTCTTTTGTCCCGTATGTACTAATTTTATATTATTTCATTGTTCCATGTCTCTTTTATGGTGAAGTTTGTATTAAAGGTTTGGTTCCCCTATAATAAAATGATCAACATAATCATATGTATCGAGGTAATACTAGCTAATTGCATGAAGTTACGGTCAGTGCAAGAAAGTGTATTCTCCAAAACGGTGCCCTATGTTTGTCCCTTCTCTCTTTTTTTCGAAGTGACAACTTCCCCTGAAATGGAGGCGTGTGATAGAACGGTCTAAGGCCACTTCAATTCAGCCTCTATCACATGTTAACCATACTTACCCACATGCTTACCCACGTGCATCCTGCCTGCAAGAGGAAGCTGAAGCGCGGTATCTCCCATCATAGCCAATGTTTAATCAAGGAGGTTCCCTCCCCCGTTTCTCCTCCATACTTCGATCTCGCCAGATTGAATTAGGCTTATGGGCAGATAAGGTATTTCCCCAGGCGCCACCGGGACATTCCCCCGAAGTCCCCCACTCAATTATCCCCTACGCCATGGAGATGACTCCGGATATTTATACGATACTTTTCCCAATTGAAGCAGATCCAGATTATCTTTGCTAGGCATCAAGCTGATCCGGTCTCCCTTTTGCACCTAGGAACTCTGCCGAGAAACCCCTTATTGTCCAGAAGAGGACAATATCCCTTGAGTGCCAAGGTACGTGCCTTCGAGATGCCAAGTCAACAAGGCCCCCCTGTTGTTCAAGAAAGAGAACAACGTTAGAACAGCCATTGTTCTTCAAGCCCGTTCGTCAAGAAATGGTTCTCGTTTCCAAGACATCACGTCCGGATAATTTAATTCCCCCCTTTTTAACGTTCTTCAAGAGAACGCTTGGTTTCAACAATAACCTCCATTGGTCATCTAGAACATCTCCGATTTGCTGTCACAAGGATTGCTAGTACTTCCGAGCCCCACTTTGCTCTCATTCCTCGAAAACAGTCCTTCCCCGTCCACAAGGACAACCCCCAGGAGAACCCTTCTGCTGGAAATCGCCAGTAGACCGAAGATTCCTTCGCATCGTCTTCCTCTGCACAACAACTTTGTAATTATGTAAGCTGAGCATTACCTTTAATCATTTAAACTTTTGTCAACGCAACCCTGTGCTTTAAATAGTTTAGCGAACCATTCCCCCCCTTTATTTTTGTTTGTTTACCTTTTTAAATCTCTCCAAATCTTAATCTTCAGATTAGTCAACTATTCCCAAGACCCTTTTTAATTCCCCATTTATGTAAACATTTTATTTGTGTGTTGTTGATAGTTTAATTGCCAAAACTCTATTTTATTAATGGTAGCCATATTATTTATCCTTGTGCTCCGTTCCACTTCTTAAGCATATTAAAGATAAATAAGCCTCTTCAGGTCCCCCTCCTTTTGGACTAACCTCGGTCAATCAGATTACCACGCAATCGAAATATTAGAATAATTCCCTCAACGAATAGTTATATATGGTATATCGTCGAGAGCCTATTCTACGACAGGGGGATAAAAACGGGCAGAGAGAAAAAAGAGGGAGCCAAAGAAAAGAGAGAGCAGGAGAGAAGATAGTGGCGCATAAGAGTAACAACAAGGAAAGAAGGTACCCTAGAAGACCTCACGGTCCATTCAATGAGGGTACCTTTGGACTAGCAGCCAAGCGGGCACATCTCTGCTCAAATGCTTTACGTCCTTTCACGGCCATTTTCTAAGACCCTGTCTAGTCTTGACTTGAAATGGTCAACAGATTCACTGTTGACAACTTCCACTGGAAGTGCGTTCTAACTACCGCAGATACTGTAAGTGAATTTTTTCCACACAGATCGCGGTTGTAACGCTTCATTTCAAGTTTAAAGTCATGATTTCTTGTTCTGCTCTCAACAAGTGTGAAAATATCCCTATAGTCAACATCATCGAACCCTCCAGGTATTTTGAAAACCTTGATGAGCTAACCACGCAATTTACGGGTTTACAACGAGAACAGATCTAATTCCCTTAATCTATCTTCATAACTTTTATGTCTGATAGAGGGAATCATTTTGGTTGACCTGGCTTGCACACGTTCCAATCTCGCGATGTCCTTTCGAAATGAAGGACTCCAAATTTGTACGGCATACTCCAGGTGTGGTCGGACATGTGAGTTGTACAAACAGAGTACAATCTCCTTGTTCCGATATCCAAACTGGCGCTTTATGTAGCCTAGCATCCTTTGGGCCTTTTTCTCTGCCTCAATGCACTGTTTCGAGAACTTGAGGTTACTAGTGATTGTTACACCCAAGTCCTTCTCAGTTCCGGTGTATTCAAGAGCAGTGCCCTTAAGGATAAACTGAGATTGTGGATTTTAGTGGCTGATATGTATCACTTTGCATTTGTTCACGTTAAAAGGCATTTGCCACCTGTCCGACCACTCCCCAATCTTCCCAAGATCTTCCTGAAGGCGAGCAGTATTTCCATCCTTTGCAACGTTTATACCAAGCTTGGTATCGTCGGCAAATTTGGAAATCTTGGAAACCATGTCACTGTCCATGTCGTTGACGTAGATGATGAATAGTAGTGGTCCAAGAAAAGAACCTTGAGGCACCCCTCTAGTAACGGGCCTGTCGATTCACCACCACCCGTTGCCGTCTGACACTTAGCCAGTTCTCGATCCAGCCGGCTACTTTTTTTATCTATGCCCAGCACTCGCACTTTCCAGAGAAGGCAGTGTGGTACATTATCAAAGCCTTTCTGAAAGTCTAAGTACACCACATCCACTGCTTTGTCCTGATCGTGCTCACTGAAGACGAAGTGAAAGAATTCGACAAGGTTTGTAAGGCATGCTCGTTGCCTTCGGATGCCGTGCTGGGAACTCCTCAGTAGCAGCTTTGACTCTAAATGCGACGTCATTTTGTCCACCATGATGCTTTCCATGAGTTTACCGACTATCGAAGTCAGACTGATAGGTCGGTAGTTTGACGATTGGCTACGGTCTCCTTTCTTGAAGATAGGAGTAACCTCCGGTTCACCCTAGTCTCTAGAAACGCATTCGGTCCAGATTGACATGTTTAAGATTGCGCTCAGGTGTCGTGAAGCTTGATCGCGCACTTCTTTTAACACTTAAGGTAGAAACCCATCCGGGCCAGGTGACTTATTCGTCATCAGGTCAGTGATCTTCTTTTTTATTGCCCCTTCGGTGAAGTCCATATCCTTCAGCTTTTCTCTCGAGTAGGAAACCATTGGCTGGGGGTTGGGACCACACTCTTCAGTAAACACTGAAAAGAAGTTTTTGTTAAAGTATTAGTTAAAGTCCCCCAAGATCTTCGATTGCCGGTACAAGATCTTCGATTGGCCGATTTCTCGATTAAACCACTTTTGTTGAACAGAAAACCGACGGGTACATGTTAGAGGGATGAAACGTGATTGAAGACTCATGAATGTGGTTTTGAAACTGTTCCACGAGTCTTCAACACCATCGCACACTTCTAGCCTCGCGTCTCTCAGTCCAGCACAAAGAACCTGCAAAGTTTGCTCTTCTCAAATCTAATTTTCTCGATTCACTAGTTGCAGGCCCTGCCTTCGGGACTTTGACTACAAATCTAATTAGTCGGTGGTCACTGCCACCGAGCTCTTCGCCAACAGAGAGGTCCTCAACGATGTCATCCTCAGAGGTGAAAATCAAGTCGAGGATATTGTCTCCTCTCGTTGGTTCTTTCACCCATTGAGTCAGGAACTCTTTGTTCGCAAACTCCAGGAGTAGTGCGTTCTCGACACAGGGTTCTCTGGTTTTCCAGTCAACTCGTGTGTTGAAATCCCCCATGAAGATACACACCCTGTCTTCGACAAGTTCTCCTAGTAGCTGGTACAGATCTCTGTCCTTTTCAACGAGTTGGGCAGGAGGTCTATAAAGCACCAGGGCCCTGTATTTGGCAGGACCTATCTCTAGGTCAACACCTTGTAGTTTATGGTCAGATACGATGTTGCCTATCTTTCAGGAAGAGCTAGTAACCGAGAATCGTGAATTCACCTTCAAAATCTCGGCTTGAAGTTTTTATCCACGACTCAGTTATGGCCACCATCTCAGGTTCTTCTGTTGCTACGAGGCCACGGAGCTCAAGAAACTTGTTCCTGATTGACCTGGCATTGAACAGAAGAACTTTGAGGAAGTCTCCTAGTGTAGGACTCCCTACGCTCTTCCGTTTCCCGGCTTCTCTGTTTTCGTGGTCACACCCTTTTTGACGACCTCCGAGAAGGTCGTTTCAGAAGTGACACGGGCGGGCTTGCACACGTCCGCTTTCGCTCTGTTCCAAACGCTCCTTTGGGTGCGTTTCACGACATCTTGAATTAGGTTGGCGAGAACGGCCTTCCCTTTAAAGGAGATATGTACCCCGTCCCTTTGGTAGAGGTAGTCTCTACCGATAAAGGTACGATAAGGGTCCACGAAGAAGACTCCTTCTGCCGTGCAGAGATCCATCAACCTTCTGTTCACTGCGACGTTTCTCTCGTGAGAGGTTCGGGATGGACCTCTTCTCGGAAGCATTCCAACCACGACACGTTTGCAAGTTTTAAACCCTATGTCATCCACGGGTCTCATTACCGTTTGAATGGTCTTACCACTGAGGCCAACCTTACCCCCTCTGAGGTAGAAGTCGTTGCCACTCACCATCAGAGCAACAACTGAATTCTCAGAAATCTGAGCTTTCTCTGTCTCTACTCTGATGTTGTGGTTACCTCGCCCTGGCAGGCAGCTTACCTTCACGCTAGTGTGAAGGCAGACCGCTAGCAGCAGCTTGTGAACAATCAATGATAAAAAGGGCGGTTGGTGAGTTATCCCTGCGCGCGTCGCTCCCGCCTATCCATCGGAGACGTTTCGGATCTTTCAGAAGGCACGCTCCATGTACTGTTGCTCGTCAAACCTCAGCGTGCCGTGGCTCCTAACCAAGCAGTACTGACGGTCCCCGAAGGGGCCATCGATTTCTCACCAGGTGAACAACGGAGCACGCCCCGTACTAAACTCCTACTAGTTCCCTTCACGACGGCCAGGATCTCGGAGTAGCTTTCATTAGATATCCCGGCACACCAAGAGACTCGACCCAAGGCTTTTTATTGGCATGGCAATCAAACTAGGAACAAAGGGCCGTCACCTCGGACCGATGCTACCAGAGGCACCCGTCAACGGTCACTGGGAATGGTCAATAATTACGCGCCAGGGAAGGGGTTAACGGGGCACTACCCTTATCCCATTTATCGTGCCCCAACGCCTAGGACACCTCTAGTCCTAGTCTCTCGCAGCCAGTGAGCGTCGATTGGTGTTGTTTATAGAGGTTCCAAAGCCTCTCTTCTGACGCGTGAGGTAGCTGCCAGGTCCTTATAAGTAGATAGAGGGAAAAAAGGGTAAGAGTGACATGATAGTAGTAGGGTAGCTTTTCGTTTTTTTGTATACTAAGTGGAAAAGATAGGATAAAAGTGAAAAAAGAGAAGGATAGAGTAGAAAAAAAAGAAGGACGCACTTAGTCTGGAACCTCGTTTCCGACCAAATCGACAAGGGAAGCCCTACCAGGGGTACGCAGAAGAGAGGTTTCCCAGCCGACATAGCTCGAAAAGTCAAGGGTACGCACAAGCTCTCTTCCCGCGAAAAGGGGGTGTCACCCCTCTCCCTCTATTTTCTCAGAGAGAGAAAGGAAGAGAGAAAGAGTGAGAGACAGAAAAAGACATAAGAGGGAAAGGACATAATGACAGAAAAAAGGCATGGAGTAGAAAAATGGAGCGGGAGAATAGAGAGAGAGAGAGAGAGAGAGAGAGAGAGAGAGAGAGAGAAAGGGATAGGAAAAGAGAGGTAGAGAGCGTGAGTGAGATAGTGATAGATAGATCAATAGGTAGATAGATAGATAATATATGGAAAAGAGAGATGAAAGGGATTGAGATAGCTATAAAGAGAGAGAGAGAGAGAGAGAGAGAGAGAGAGAGAGAGAGAGAGAGAGAGAGAGAGAGAGAAAGAGAGAGAGAGAGAGAGAGAAAAAAAAAGAAAAGAAGAGAAAGTAGGATGGAGAAAGGGGGGGTAAAGTGAGAAAAAGAGGGAGAAAGTTAGAGAGAGAGGAGAGAGAGAGAGAGAGAGAGAGAGAGAGAGAGAGAGAGAGAGAGAGAGATAAGAGAGTATGGAGAGAGGAAAGGGAGACATATAGTGAGAAAGAGAGAGTGGAGATGACATGGGGAGAGTAGAGGGAGAGAAGCAGAGAAAGAGAGGGGAGAAATGAATAGATAGAGATGAGAAGAGAGAGGGAGAGAGATTCTGTGATTGAGGGGGTTAGAGTCATATTGGGAGAGAAAGAGAGAGAGAGAGAGAGAGAGAGAGAGAGAGAGAGAGAGAGAGAGAGAGAGAGAGAGAGAGAGAGAGAGAGAGAGAAAGTAAGAAAGACAGATGGGGGTATGGAGAGAGGGAGGGAGAGAAAACAGGTGGAGATGAGAGAGAGAGACTCGCCTTTACTTTGACCCTCCCACACAACTTTACTCTCATTTTCTTCTCCTCTCCTCACTCCCCGCCTTCCGCTCTTAACCCACCACCCATTCCGGCTCTTGGCCCCAGACATTCCACCTTCCAAACACACCTTTACTTTCGTCACATCGATATAATGAAGTGAAATACCAAAGACTTTTACCGTTTTTGCTTCCCTTGGCTTCGTCTTGACCATGCGGGCACAGCCGATCGTAAACAACAACTTGATCCGTCTTCTTGGGACGCGCACCTCCAACAACGAACCACCCTCCTCAGTCGCCAGGCAAACACTAAACAATTCAGCTGATGCGAAAAGGTCATATATGACAATAAATTGGGTGAAATGTTTAGATAGACCTATGTAAATAGAATCACCCAATCTTACTTAAATATTTATTCTTATCATATATTGGTATTCTCATCATAATGGTGAAAATGATATTCACATGATGCTGTGATTGTATGCGTGGATATGTGCAGACGAACTCTATTAATCAAATGGTACAGTGGAGATAAGTTGGTTTCCGAAATTCGCTTTGTCTTGGAATTTTTACTGATGAAATTTTTTCGGTTGCAAATTTCATCAAAAGGATATCAAGTGATTCAATTTCCAGGCACCACTTTTTATTCATAAGGGTTGTTAGTATTTAATAAAATAATTATAAATGAAAAAATGAAGAACTATTGTGTTTTCTCCTATTTTCTTTAAAACGTCTAGTAGTGGAAGCTGGGATTTTTTGGGGGGATATAATTTTGCTACCAATTCGTATCGTCATATTCATGTCAATCTCATTGGGAACGAAATTCTACCAGAATCGTTGTCTCATCCTGCTGGCTAATCATATCCTCTTTTGCTCAACTTCGCTGAACCTACGCAGTGATGTTTCAAGTCGCCTAGGCCATCATAGCCTTGTGAGTGCAACGGTAATATTAATCTTCTTTAGGTCGGACGTTTCGGTCATCGACGGAGCTCATCATCAGCAACTACAACGGAGAGAGAAGAGGAAGAGCTAAAAACATCCGAACATATATGAAATGATAAAATTGGTCCACTATTAATGATATAAATAAGGTGAAGTAAAATGAAGAATATTAAAACGTATCAAAATCTTAAAATGACATGAAAATATTAAGTCGTCGAAAAATATAAAATACATAGAATATTAAACCATTACAAAAATGAAAACATTAATTCCGTTAAAAAGAAATCAATAATCAAAGCATAATCAGTTAATTAGCTCGTTTATATGTTAATTAGTTGGTCAGAGATGACTAGAAAAATTACATAAAATTAACCAATCTGACTAAATGTGGAAACCGCCACCAAATTTCACTCATTGTTCCTTGATAGATTGAAGTAACTTGAAATGTTAGTGAAATTAAAAAGCATTTTTAATTAGCTGGTCGCAGTTGATTTTCTGCAAATAATGTATTATAAATTGGAAAAAAGTGACAGAATTAACAAGAAAGGGGTGTTAATTTCATTTAAATGAAAACATTCATATAGGGATTTTTATTATCATGGTATAAAACCAATGAAGAGTCATTGTAGATGCAAGTCGGGAAAAGGTCTTATATGTAATTTCTAGGGAAGGTATGAATTTATTAGGGCACATCTGTAGACACCTGTATTATGGCGAAACCCAAAACTATGAACAAAGGAAAGCTCTGATGCGAAACTCACGTCAATACATTCATGGTTTAAATAAAAAAGAAACCGTATCGCCCCAAACAATATCCTGAAAATGAAATATCTCTACTTTTAAAAAAGCGAATTGAAGAGTATATTACAGTTTCATGGAGATATTAAATATATATATATATATATATATATATATATATATATATATATATATATATATATATATATATATATATATATATATATATATATATATATATATATATATATGAAAATTAACCCACATGAAAAATGAAAAGATGAATCCAAGAACTTTTGAACTATATTTGCAAGATCATTTTAAAGGAATAGCATGAAAATGGAGAAGACAACCTTATATAGGGTACAAAGATACGAAGGGAACGCCCATCACATAGTGCAAACCAATGGAAAAAAACACAAAAACAAGAAAAATAAATACAAAGAAAAAGAACAATAGGCAACTAATAACAGACATATGCATCCCAAAAACGATATACACACAACAACGCCGTGTATATGAGTGGAATATGGTGTGTGAAAAAAAAAATAATAGAGGATTATCATTCGAGAGAAAACATTTAGGGCTAAGAGTTAATCCACGATCATAGCAGAAACACGTGGTGGGGGGAGGCAATGCGAATGATATTACACTAATAAAGAGTGACAACTGGCTGCATTATGAAGTTATTTCATTTATTACGTTTTTTTAAAACAGGGTCAAGTTTAAATAAGCCAGGGGAGATATTTATATTAGGCAACATGCCAAGTAATGAACACTCAAGAATATTTCTTTTTGTGAAATCAGCGGAATGATAAAGGAATTTTGCAGAGTTCCAGTCAATGGGGTAGTTATTTTCGGATAAATAACCACCCCAGGAAAAATTTACCCTCTTTGAAAATCAAAGAGGTCACACAATTTGACATATTGTGTGATCTGTTGGTTCTAACGTCAAGTAGAGGATACATGCAGTTTATATACTTATACTGTGTGGAGCACTGGAAGTCTTATTTATGTCAAAATGTCCAAAAGAGGTTTCTAACAAAATTATTTCTCTTTGACGTATTTTTAAAAAAAAATACCCTATGTACATTTCATTTCGATGAAAACTTTCTTACCGTATTTAAATTCCTCATTCAAAAGGTTTTCACTACGAATGTAAATGCGGAGAGAAATAGGGACAAGAAGCTTGCAGAGGCGGAAAAATGTAGTGACCCGCCAGGAAGGGATTAGGAGGGGTCAGGTACTTACCCGATCCGCACTCTAAGCTGGCATATAAATAGCGAGCTCTAGAGAAACCAAACTTGAGGAAATTATATAACATAAGAATTCGTCAGTTAAAAACGACAAAGGCATAATTTATCAAATACTCTGTAAAGGATGTAACCACAGTTATTACGTTGAATCAGGACGAGACATTAAGACTAGGATTTCTTTTCCCCTGTAGTTTTGTTCTGATGAAGCTGTAAAGCGAAACGTTAATAAAGAACTCTAGAGAATTTCCTGATTTCTACTTCCTCTACCTATTCACACACGCACAAAATATATATATATATATATATATATATATATATATATATATATATATATATATATATATATCCAAAGAAGTACAGCGACGTACATGTAAATGCAGGAAACGAACCACAGTGTTAGGATCAATTTATTTGCGAAACAAGGTTTTGACGGAGGGCCCCGTCATCTTCAATCGCTGGTGAGCTAATGAATATAGAAAAATGCTTAATTTAGTGGCACACGAATTTACAAGTCAGAATGTAATTAGGGGGGGGGGGGGAATATGGGGAAGAAGCAGCATTTTTGAGAAGAGGAAGGGGTTATCAAGGGATTATTGTTAAATTGCCCATCGGAAGTATTAAAGTTTAGAATTTCCTTTATAAGAGCCGATTCAATTTGATGCCTATGTAAATAATTGTGAGAATTATAAATTATTTTTGTATTATCAATGTCAATTGAATGTTGTTCATTTGACATGTGCAAAAACAAACTAGAAGAATGACATCCACATCGTTTATCACATTTATATTCCTTCATTCTCTTGGAGAATCTGCTGCTTTCGCCAATGTATACTTGATTGCAAGTTTTGCATGGGATATAATAAACCCCCTGTTCTTTACCAGTGGATCGATTTTTAGACAGTCTATTTCAGATCGTTTTTCCGTATTGAAAGGCAACTTCGATTTTTTTTTGCACGTGCCAAGTTATTCAAATTAATTAATTGGGGTGAGTATGGAAATGTAATATAATAATTGTTACATACCTTTTCCTTAGGATTAGCTGGTGACTAAAAGTTGGTTCTGGCTTTATAATGACATTTTTCTATAAAACAAAGGGGATACCTGATTTAAATGAATGTTTGGATGATCGTATTGATTTCATCCTCCAGGAAACAACGATCACATATCCGATATGCTCTCAGGAACAAGGAAGAAATTACGGACCTTTTAACTGGTTCGTCGTGTCACGAGAAATAGTGAATGTAAGCGTTAGAGTTGGTTGGTTTCCGACAAACAGAACAATATGCTTTGTTTTTTACCTTAGATATTTTGACACCCAGAAATCGCAGTTAGTTGTTTTGTTACCATTCTACTTTAATAGGCCAAGCTATTGGATTAGGTAAGATAGGAGGAAGGACGTGTTTTTCAAAGTTTTATATGAACAGATTACATAGTATCGATGCAAGCGGATTACCCATAATCAGGTCATATTTCTATCGGTAAAAACAACCTTTGGCTTTAAACACATTGTCTGTAACAAATAAACAAACCAACCTTACAATTTTATTACATGGTAAGGGTAATGTTAGGTTAGACAAAGGAAAGTTTTATAATGACCTCAAGGGCTTCATCAACAGGACTTTGGTGAAAAGGCTATTAACATCCAAATTTTGCAACAGCTTATGGGATAGATCAACCTCTTTAATTTTATTAACAAAATCAGCAGAATGGATAATGTTAGCATTAGAGATGCTACCAACTAATTTGGATAGGGTGTTCGTTAACCACTGAGAACGTTTGTACACGTGGGATCCTATACTGGGAATTATCGGTCTAAGCCGATTATCGTCTCCATGTTTTTTCGGTTATCCATACATGTACTCAAAAATGCCGCTGCTTTCCCATACCGCTCCTTCCCTAATTGCATTCCGACTTGTAAATTCGTGTGCCCCTAAGTTAAGCATCTTTCTGTATGTATTCATTAGTTCACCAGCGATTTAAGAAGACGGGGCTCTTTATCGAAAACTGGTTTTCGCAAATAAATTGATCTAAAACTGTGGTGGTTTCTTTCCTAGATATATATTTATATATATATATATATATATATATATATATATATATATATATATATATATATATATATAAATAGAGAGAGAGAGAGAGAGAGATAAAGAGAGAGAGAGAGAAGTGTTTTAAGGTAAATTGTGCACGGGGAAAGAAGACAAGTTATTTACCAAACGAACAAATATTTTCTCATGAGAATTTACCTATAAATAGAACAATATATATATATATATATATATATATATATATATATATATATATATATATATATATATATATATATATATATATATATATATATATAAATATATATACGAGTATATGCAAAAATAATCACCAAAAAACAGGTGATCTAAGATGCTTGAAATATCCCAAAGGAAAATAATACACAGAATAAGCCCAAGCGCATTCGTTTTTACATCATCAGGAGCAGAAGAACGATGAAATAGAGAAACAGTTAATAAACTAAGAAATGTGACGTCATTCAAACGTACTGACGAAAAAACACAATCGCTTAGGGCAAAAAAAACAACTGATTAACAAATGAATAGCCCATCCGCGGAACTACAATATACAAATCAATTCAACAAATTAAATTTATATTACAAACAAATATTATTCATGATCCAATTATCTAATTTAAATAGACCCTTACTTAAATAAAAATTAATCTTATGGGAGAATTTGATCATGGCTGATTCCATTAAATTTCTTTCAATAAAATTGGGTACAAAAATAATGGATTTCGCATTAGACCAATCTATTTGATGGTTCAAAGTAGATTGATGAATAAACAGTGCATTTGAAGTTTGCCCCGTTCGACAACAGTTCTTATGTTTTTTAATTCTCACATATATATATATATATATATATATATATATATATATATATATATATATTAGTCCATCGTTTTCTTCATCAATGACATCTGTTTCTGCTTCTCATCAGTTATGGATTCTCAGATGCCTGTGGAGTTCAAATCTGGAACGGCATGATCGTTGACAGTGGGGGCAGAGTAACTGTCCAGGCTCTGCAGGTAAGGCTGCTGCAGCCATTCTTCTCTCTTTGGTCTCAGTGAGACATACATGCCGCTTCTCTTCAAAGCGGTTATGGGCCTTCTTTGTCAGAGCACGCTAGCAGATTCCGTTCTGTGCACATTCCTCCAGTTGTTTTAAAGCTATTCCAGCGAGGGTTGTGTTCGCCTTCACACAGTCCTTGAAACGTTTGCGAGGCCTACCCTGGTTTTGCTTTTCTGAGGAGAGCTCTCTAAACAGCAGCTGCTTCAGCATTCTGGACTCGTTCAATCAGATAACATGCCCTATCCTTCGAAGCTGGCTTTTTAGGATCATGGATTCAACACATGTGGTCTCTACCCTGTCGAGGACCTCCAGGTTTGTAATACGGTCCTGTTATCGGATGGCGAGTATTGACCTCAGGCTGCGCATGTAAAAATGTTCCACCGCTCTCAAGTGTCGTCTGTACAAACTCCTCCACGTCTCACATCCATAGAGGAAACTAGTTAGCATGGTAGCCTTGTATACTTTGAGCTTTGCCTGATATTGTGCTGGCTCAGGACTCGTAGTCTCAGACGACCTGGAGCTTGGCTTGCATTGCAGATCCTGGCGTTGATCTCCTTATCCAGGATTCCATCATTGGAGATGAGGGCGCCGGGATATTTGGAGTCCTTCGTTGTCTTAAGCTCAGTTAGTTCCCTCGATGGATATTGATGGGGGGCTGGCAGTAGAGGCAGGAGCTGGTTGGATCAGGACCTCCGTCTTACCTAGGCTGATGGTCAGACCAAACAGACAGGAGGCTTCCGTAAACTTGTCGACGATGAGCTGCAGGTCAGACACCTTGTGAGCCATGGGGGCACAATCGTCGGCAAAATGGGCTGCAAGAATTATTTTTTCAATTGTTTTAATCTTGGCATTCAGACGGTGGAGGTCGAAGAGAGATCCGTCCAGCCTATATATATATATATATATATATATATATATATATATATATATATATATATATATATATATATATATATACATATATATGTAAATATATATATAACAATATCTTTTCCTCCTTTCCTCTTCCTTTAACCTAGGCATATTGTACATCCTACCGAAAACACAACAAGACTGTTCCGATGTGTCCCATTCTCGTCAATTATACCATGACTAATTCTAAATTATCCAAGTTTTTAGTTACTGTGATTACCCTCCTTAGTCGTAATGAATTGAATATAACGAATAGCTATTTAGTTTCTAAAGAGATCTCTAATCTTAATATTGATGCTGGAGTCATACAACCACGGTTTTGTCCCCCGACAGCTCTCGCTCGTCGAAATTTCTGATTTTTAGCTCATGCGTGAGTGTAGGGTCTATTGGTTCCCCGATCCATTTGGATCGTCAACATGGTCCGACAGTCGTACGAGGGGTGGTCAATAAGTTTTGCAATTCGGATAAAGGAAACAAGATATGAGGAAAAGTGTTTTATTATTTTTCAATATAACTACCCTCGACTTCAATGCACTTGTGCCACTTGTCCCTGAGACTTCGAATTCCCGACAAGACAACTAGAAATATCCCTACTGCTGTTCAATCCACTCCTGGACGGCGTGTTGGACATCTTCATCGTCCCCAAACCAGCGTCCACGCAGTGCAGCCTTGAGCTGGCGGAATAAAAAGTAGTCGCTAGGGGCGAGATCTGGACTGTAGAGGGGATGGTTGAGCTCCTCGAATCCGCACTCGCCAGGGCAGCTTGTGCAACTCTGGCCTTGTGGACAGGGGCATTGTCGTGGAGGAGCAGGAAACTGCGTGTCAACTTCCCGCGCCGCTTCTGACGGATGCACTTCTTCAACCCAGCCAGTTCCTCGGCGTAATATTGGCCTGTGATGGTCCTTCCACGAGGCGCATAGTCCATCATCAACACTCCCGGAACTTGATGGGTTCGGAGAGCCCCTGTCCTTCTAGGCCATGCTTTCAAGCTTGGTCTCGGGATTCCATTGATGGGCCCACGTTTCATCACCTGTTACTATGCCATCACTCGAATTCCGCCGGGTCTTGGTTGTACACAAGCGGCAGCTCCTTCGAAATATGACGACGTTGAAGTCGATCATGGGGCATGAGGTTTCTAGGGACCCAACGGCCAGAGACCTTGATCATGGCCAAATTGTCGTGGATGATGTTGATAACACTTCTATGTGATATTCCAAGTTGTCGCTCGATTTCTTCAACCTTCACCCGTTGATTTTCGAGGATTATCCTCTCCACACGGGCCACATTGTTCTTGTTGGTCACGTCTGACGGGCGTCCTGGACGGGGGTCATCTTCAAGGAACTCATGACCATGGCGGGACTCCCTATTCCAGCGAGCAATGGTTGCATAGGAAGGGGCCGTGTCGGTGTACACTGCAACCATGCGTTCATGGATCTCTTTTGCATTATTGCCTCCCTTGGTCAAAAATTTGATCCTTGCACGGTGCTCAACCTACTCCATTGTTGAAAATTTCGTGACTGACGATCTGCCATCAGCTACTGCTTCTTAAATAGACGAGGCAGGAGCGTGCGGCTGCAGGTCCTGACTTGTCATAGCTTGTTCTAACCCCCCCACAAACAGCCATTCCCCTTCTTCTGCTTTACCCGGCCGATTCGCAAAACTTAGTGACTGCCCCTTGTATATCTTGCACCGACCTTGCACAATTGTCTGATCATAGTCGTATTGCAATGCGTAGTCGTTTCTGACTTGCGTAACCAGGTCACGGTTGCCGGCCCGATTGTCGGGACCAAGGACCACGCTTCCACAAGACGTGTGTAGCTGAGCCCTACATCGTAGGACGTAATGCGACCGTGTCCCGACTGTCTTGTCCCCACCCTGTATGTCGGGGAAGAGTCTTTGTTAGACTCGGTAGTTCGTGGGGTAAAGTGGGAAACTACAAAAGGGCAGGAAGCCACGCACATAATTGCATTCCCAGTTCCTCTTTAACAGCAGCAACATCTAGACATTCATCATGGAGGACTTTGACATGATCACGTCCCTAATAACATCTCAAAACGTGCGCAACAGAAAGCTAATTCAAGCCATTATTGACTACCTCGACGCCATTGAACGAGTGGCAATAGCCAAGGCTCTGATCGAAGAAGAGGAACAACAGAAACAGACGAGGAAGCCGAGATCAGTTTGGGTATGGCCCTATCTGAAACAAAGAATAGAATAATGCCATTACGACAACCTAATGGAAGAGTTCTCTCGAGAATGTCCAGAACTTTACAAGAACTTCACGGCAATAAAACACCAACTGTTTGATTTGATAGTAGAACACGTGTCACGCACCTCATTCAGAAAAAAACATACGTTCTGGCGCAAACCTATTCCTCCTGGCCTGCCTGTTGCCATCACCCTACGTTTCCTCTCTACGGGTGCTTCATAGAAGAGCCTGCAATATTCCTTTCGAGTTGCCCACAACACCATCAGCTACATTGTACCAGATACCTGCCGGGCCATTATTGCTGTCTACGGAGACGAGGACCTCAGGACGCCAAATCCCCTGATTTGTGGAAACAGGTCGCCTTGGGCTTCGAGGAACGATGGAACCTTCCACATTGTGTAGGAGCCATTGAATCGAAACACATTCGGCTCTGCAATCCTTCCATTGGTGGCACTTACTACTAGAATTATATGAAATAATTCTTCATTGTCCTGCTCGCCATTGTTGAATCGGGTCCTGATTGAAGTCAACCAGCTTTCCAGCTTCTTAGTGGTGATGGGAGGGTCGAGAGAGGCAGCCTTCTCAGCCATCACTGCCGCAGTCTTAACCTTGTCCTTGTGTTCCGGGATGCTTTTATCAAAGAGGTAGGGGACCTCAAACGCGAGCCACTCCATCAGAAATTTCTCTGTCTCCTCCGGTAGGATCACCTACTCTGACTTCCGCCGGCGTTTCCGTTTAGGTGGTTGAACGGTGGCGGCTGAAGCAGGTTTAAGTTCCTCGTCGGCTTCGATAACATCGTTGTCGTTGTCCTTATCCTCGTCATCATAATAGGAGGGCTCGTTTTCCAGGATGACCTCTACCTCGGCGTGGTCGAGGTGTAGCACCACATCATAATCGCGTGGTGGGGTGGCAGTGCTGGGGTCAGTAAGCAAAGTACTGGCAGGCAGAGTGGGCACAGTAGGGGGCACAGGTGGTGGTGCTGGCGTGCTACAGGTGGAAGAGGTGCCTGGTACCGGCGTCTGAGATACGGTGGGGTTGGCTGTGCTAGGGGTGGCTGCTGGCGAAGGTACAGAGCTGCTGGTGGTGGTAGTAGTAGTAGTAGTAGTATCAGGTTGGGTAAAACTACCCTTTCGCAGCTTTTCAGGTCCTTCCTTATCATGGTATGGTGTCAGAAAGGGGGAAGAGTAGCAAAAGGGCACAGAAGGAGCTAGTAGAGGTCTCCTTTAGGCGCTGAGTGTGCTGAGAGCTAAGAGGCAGTAGTGTTGAGCTGGAAGATGGTCGGCTTCGGTGAGAGGACTGTCGGAAAATCAACGATCAACGACGATATAAGAAAGAAAATTGTGTATGAAATATAAGTAAAGAGAGGAAAATGTGTGTATAGAGTGAGGGGCTTTGTATCAGGTTGTCTGGTAACCTCAGTATACATTGTATCTTTTAAATTTATCCACTACGGATCTTTTTATTCATTTATTTTTATTATTAATCTTTTG
This sequence comes from Ceratothoa steindachneri, assembly GCA_963969495.1. Lineage (NCBI taxonomy): Eukaryota > Metazoa > Arthropoda > Malacostraca > Isopoda > Cymothoidae > Ceratothoa > Ceratothoa steindachneri. The sequence continues at coordinate 204,166,579 of OZ018321.1, forward strand.
TCCACTTCGATTCTTTTTACTATAATTATTTTTAATTTTATACTTATTAATTAATTTTCCACTACGGATCTTTTTTATGATGGTTTTTTATGTATTATTTGTTTTATTTTTCTTCATTAGCATCATTGTTATCTCTGACTAACGTTACACTTCAAACCCGAATCATATCGACTATACTTCACGAAATTGTAGACGTCGAACCAATAAATAGGACTCTGCACAAACAAGCAAAATATCTTTTGCGTGTTTGTGTTTTTGCAGATCTCCTAGTAAACTGGTTGATGTCTCTTTTCTAAACAGTCGGCTAAAGTTAGGGATCGGTAAAAATGGACGTCTTGGTGGCTCGTATCCCACTGCCACAATGCTATCATCGTAGGTCATTTTAATCTTGATGGCTAAGTAGGTTTCCTCCATATCTTGGATTTCTTTGAATCTGATACTTTCCCTAATCGCGAATGCAACTCCGGCATATCTTTCCCTTGAGTGGCTTGTCATTAGCATCACATAGTTATAGATCTTTATCTGTTCACTTTCCGTCCAAACCATGTTCGGATATTAGTACGATGTCTGGGGATACTGATCTTATAATCTCGTTATATATACCACCTTTGTTCCTCCATCCATTAACGTCGAGGGAGAATATTTTCAGGTTTTTAATGTATCTTTTTTCTTCTTTTTCTATTGCTGGAGATCTCACCCTTCCCGATCTTTTCTTTTTAAATGGATCTTGCCTTAGGTTGTGGCATGATTCTTGGCAAATCTCAACTAGTCCTTGTCTAATTGCCTGGAGTAATTCCTTTTCGTTTATATCAGCGTCAAATTCCCATTTATATTTCCCTTTGATTATCCCGTCGGCGATATAATCCGTGTTAGATAATTTCCAACTTGTTGCTAATAGAGATCCGTATATCTTCATACTTGGTTCTTTGGTTGTGTAGCTTGGTGTATATGACGTTGACGGTTGCACTGATACAGGCTTACTGCTTGCGAGGGTGTGACTTTTGTCTATTTGAGCGTCAGTTTGTTCTGCTGTTATTGGTTTGTTTAATCCTGGCCTTCGAGAGGCGGAGAGCTTCTTTGATACGGCTTCAGACATTTTCTTAATTTGCGCCTGGAACAACTCGCCAGAAGGCGCATTGTGTGGGAACCACATCAGCTTAAGGCCGTTGTAGACTAGCATTTTGTTGAGTTCGGTTGAGTAGCTGCCCGGCTTTATAACGTTGGCGAAATGGGCAAGGAGAATGCATATTATTAAATCTGGCCTCATATTCTGGCCAATTTGAATAATTGTGTTTTCTTGATCGGATTTTTTTGCCGCCTGCGCATACGTGGTATTGGCCCTTTTGTTTCTCTCCTCAATCATGTGCTTTTTCTTGTCAGTAATCAGTGTCTTTTTTATTGGGCAGGCCATTGATGATGTTCGGTGAAAATTGCTGCAATAAATAAAGTTTTATTTGGGTTGGTGCACTCCCCCATGTGTGAACAGGATCAGCACACACCGAGAAAACTTTGCCCTCAAGTTTACATTCTCTAGTGGAATGTTTCTCAAGAGCATAACATGAGAAACAGACTTGCAGTGAGACGAATACCCCACGTTCAATACAACTAGCAGACACTTTGGTGTTAAACATGACCAATATATTTCAGTTGCCTTCGCAACCATTTATGGGGTCTGAAAGGTCACTTTAAAGACGTGTGTATATTCTTCACAGTCGCTGTTTTTGAATTTAGGTGTCTCGTCTATTTTTGCCCATTCCTGCTTGAGTTCGATTTTCCTTTTGATTTCCTCCGCTGAGTGTAATCCAACTTAAGGGTGATTCGTCAACATATGATCGATCTCTTAGCAGCAACATGGGGTCGTATTTTCGGTATGAGACCAATTTCCTCCAGTAATCTTTAGATTTTTCGCTCAATAGGTTTTCCATATCTTGATTAGTGTCACAGAATACCAAGTAGCTATATGCCTGTTCCTTCAGCCTACAGAGCGCAATTCTCAACTTGGAGTAGACGATTTCGAACACTTTCTTTCGCGCTGTATTTTGGTAACGCTCTTTAACCCGCAGCGGGACACGTTTGTCGCCGCTGGAGTCATCCATGACGGCCCCAACCTTTTCACGTACCTCGCAGGCTCTTATCGCGGGGGCGTGTTCCTAAATATTCCCTGATTCACCCTTATCTGCCATTCCTTAATTAATTGTCTATCAGGGTTCTCCTCCCTGTACTGACCATTCCGCCCTTTAGAGGGGACCCCTTCTTAGCGCCCCCTATAGAGCTTTCTTCCGGGGTTCGGACACGCCAGAGACAGGTGGATCTAAAGAACTTCTAGTGGCAAAAAGGTTATTTGAGCCAGAGATGTGCTGTTGTGAGAGTAGAAGAAGTTTTCTGGTCGAGTTCTACGCCTTCGATTCCTTCCTTGGGCTCACGCGCGCACGCGCGTGCTGGCGTGATTAACGATCCGTGAAGATACTCCAGTCGATAGTAGCTGGATCCAAGCGTAGCTCAGGATTTCCAGGTCTCCTCTTCACCTACTATTAGTAGCCTTGAAACCAGAAGACGATTGTATTAGGACCTCTTTGTAACTTTCCTCCTTTAATAATGCAGGTCAGGTCGTTCAAGCAGAAGAAACAGTCAGGAATGATCAGCAGCTGGTCCTGTTCGACGTTGCCGTGACAAAGCAGCAGGGCGCAGTTGCCCGATTCCGGCCGTCAGTCGTAAAAATTTGCGATTGAAGGGTCTGCACCCCAACAGTCGGGCTTACCATAACGAGTGTTATAGATAATTACGACTGAGCTCCGATGCTCGTAAACACAACCCGATCATCGAATTTTCTTTTGCGACAGATAACAGTTGGGGCTGCGCAGGCCGACTGTTTTGTGCAGTTCAAAACCTTCGTGGCTGGCAACCGAGCGGCCCGCGCCGCGTGGCTCACCACGACCGACGTATCAACCCTACCGACGTTACACAATTTTCCTTTTGATTTACGTACCAAGCACTTACAATTGACGTATTTGGTTGCTAACTACCAATAAACGTTCCTGCGTAAGCAATCGAGGGCAAAATCGTGATTGTGTGACCCCAGCACGACTCTGTTAACTTTATTACGTGTTCACTATAGATTGAAGATGTCGAAGCTCTCCGTCGAAACCTGGTTTTGCAAATTAATTGATCCTAGCACTATGGTTTCTTTCTTGCATATATATATATATATATATATATATATATATATATATATATATATATATAGGTGTAAAGTAAATTGCTACAAATTGTGCACGGGAAAAGAAAACAAGTTATGTAAGTTAAGTCCCTATTTACTACAATCCCCATAAAATAAACAATACTGTTAGTAATACGCAAGGTTTTCCCTTCTCCCAACTTAGCCTTACATGGATTCCATATTCTCGTTTTCATTCCTTATTAGAATTGGTAGTTAATGATAATTATTTTAGTTTTCATGGGAAAACACACCGCCAGAAAGATGGGGTTGGCATGGGTTCTCCTATTGCTCCGACTTTAGCTAATATCTACATGTCAAATTTTGAAATAGATTTTATTAACAAGTGTCTAACCACATTTAAAACTATTTTGATAGAAGATATGTTGATGACACCTTTATTATTTTCAAACCAAAACAATAATCCATCAACTGCACTACAAAATTATACCAACTACACCCACATATTCAGTTTGAAAAAGAAAAAGAACTTAAATCTCTCCCATTTTTAGATATTTTGATTTCTTGATTGGGCAAACCTTTCGTTACCTCGGTTTATCGCAAACCTACCTTTAATGAAATTGGTCAATTTCTCCAGTGGTTGTGATCTCTCTTCCAAATTAAAAACAATAACTATTCTATTAAACCGCGCTTATCAATTATCATCGAACTTCTGTTTGATGCATATAGAATTTGAATTTTAACTAGATATTTCACCAACAATGGCTATCCTTCCTTGTCTATATACAAATCAATATCGATTTTTTTAAATAACATTTATTTTCCCAAATTACCAACCATTAATCTAGCTAAAAATAAACGATATTTCGTGCTTCCTGAACTTGGCTCATTAAATAAAACTGCTCGCGCCCAATTTTCTAAATTATTAAAGTTTTTTTTATATTCTGACTTTACTATTGTCTTTGTTAATAAATTTAAATTAGGAATGTTTTTCAATTGTAAGAATAGACTCTCGCTCGAAAGTAGAACATCCAAAGAAAATACATAGGGAGCACCGTGCGCTGCTTAAAGGCCAGAGTCTGTTCCCATCTCGACATTAGCCTTATATCAGGTAATTCCAATGTAAAAAATAAAATCAGCAATTTGCTAAAATAGCATCAGGTTAAAGCCCAATTGTTCATTAATAATTTTAAAATATTGGGTTCTACTCAGACGTCACTCACGATTTTAGAATCACTATATATCAAGCAATACAATCCTTCTCTCAATATCGACTTATCTTCCTTCCCTCTGAAACTACCATATCTTCAGCAGTTTACCAATAAATTCAATAAAATTCTACTCTCGATTCTTAATAAGTACTTACCTCAATGCCAGTTCTTTCCTATTAATTTTAATCCTCTTTCTATCAATTCTTTCTTTCGACACAAAAACCACTCACATTATGCTTGCGACCCTCAATTATTTATAAATTTACGTCTGCGACCTGTCAAAGTTGATATGTAGGCCAAAATAGCGAACAATTAAAATATGGGATTGCTAAGCATAAGGAAGTGTCATTCCTATCTATAAACCTGAACACTCCTCTATAAGACAACACTCTCAAAAACTTAACCACCCGCTTCACCCTTATTCTTTCAGTTAATTTATCCTCCGCTTCCACTTCTCTGGAATTAAAAAATTCTGGAATCCCTTTTCATAAGAAAAATAAACCCAGAACTGAATGATTATTTATCTTCCCTCAAATTGTTCGCTATAAAAGCAAATAAGAAACATACAACCAACTAAATCCCCCTACATAGTTTTACTCCTGGCTAGTCCCGAGCATTGTAATCAGTTGATATTTGCAGGTCCAACAAAATAAGGTTAGTTTCTGTCTAAAGGTTTTCGGTTTCATTTTTATTCTTTGTGTTTATTTTATAATTTTGTCCCCTTTGTATCCAAATGATTTTATATATAAATATTTTCCCTTAGTTTCATGTTTATCATTCCTATTTGCTGCTTCACTATTGTTTATTTAAGTTTTAAACTTTCGTTTCTTAGTTTACTCCTATTTATTGATCGTTTGAATCAGCTTTCCCCCTGTATTTAACTGTTTTTGACCTATATTTTTTTTCACTATCATATATTTGTATTTTTAACTTATATTGAACTGTTTGCTTTGCTTTTTGTTTTCATTTCTGATTCCTGGCTTGGTTTTATTTTACTTACCTTTCATTTTTCATTGTTCACCCTGCCCTTACAATTTTGTCGTGTATTACTTTAAAACAAATCTCTTGTATTTCTATTGAGTTTAATTCATGTTTATTATTCACATTTGTTATTCCCGAGAATATTGTTTATTTAAGTCTTTTAGATTTTCCTTTCTTGGTCAAACTCGTATTTATTGGTCGCTTTAGCCTTTGTATTCAATTGTTTTTTGACTTATATTTTTTTAATATCATATATCCGTAAATTAACTTATATTTAACTGTTTACTTTTCTTTCTGGTTGCCTTTCTCATTCTGTCTAGTTGGTTTGACTTATTTTTCATATTGTAACTAATATTGAATTGTTTGCCCTTTTTTTAAAATTTTGTCATGTAATTATTAAAAATTTCTTGTATTCGTATTAGAGTTCAATTCGCTGAAGATGGTCATTGTTAATGACCGAAATGTTTGGAACTATCACAGTGGTCTTCATATTCCTCTTACGAATTAGGTTCCCAAGGTACGACTCCATCATCAGTATATATATATATATATATATATATATATATATATATATATATATATATATATATATATATATATATATATATATATATATATATATATATATATATATATATATATATATATATATGCTCTTCCAAGACGTGATCTACCAACTTTTGTAACTAAGTTTATTAGCAAAAAAATAAATGTTAAAACTAAAAAATAATGACACAACAAAACAGAATTTTTAATTTTTAGTGGCGAACAACTTTAACTTCATTCATAAAAACAGAGTACCTAACTTTACCTAGGAACCTAGGTTGGGTTATTACAAATCATCTTCTTCTCTCTCTCTCTACATATATATATAACTATATATATATATAACTATATATATATATATATATATATATATATATATATATATATATATATATATAAATAACACAAAGCATAATAAAATAAATGTCAAAGTGTAGTGATGTTTATATCTTCAGAGAGAGAGAGAACTACAGAAACAAGAACCAGCAAAGACCCTAAGGTCCGCTCAAGGCCAGTCCACGTACAGAAGATGTTAACTACCACTTTCTAACGTTAGTGTATTATGCTCTTTTTAAATGTTTTTTAACTATTTAAACTCTACGGTACACACTTATATACATGTGTACTTTTTATATAAATTTTATACATGTTTATTTAAATATTTCTATTCTACTGTACACACTTATATAAATGTGTACCATTTTTGCCTTTTTTACATGCCTTTTTTAACTCTTTCATTTCTACGGTACACACTTATCTACATGTGTACATTGACATGCAGGTTCAGCTATCCTTCAAATTCACGAACGCGCTTCTTCGAACCAGGGGTGGGGGGATAGAACAGTACTCTCTTCTCTCGCAGGCTTCGTCTGCTAGTGATTAAAATTAAATATTTACGTATAGGACAGAAAAAGAAAAGGAGAATTCACATTCACTCCATGCAGAGGGTCGTCGCTGGCATCTTTTTATTGCTCATTTTATTTTATTCCCAACTCCTTATTTCGTATGTCGTTTACTTTTATTTTTCTACTACCTTATATTTACACTATAGAAGTACTCACCAAGTCGATTTTTGAACATATTAACTGATATGCTTTCTATTACACGGTTAGGCAGGCTATTCCACGTTTGTGTGATTTTAAACGTGAAGTAATTTTGAGCTATAGTAGAGTTAAATCGCTTGTTCACTAATTTTAAACTATTTTTGCGTGTGTCGGCCCTTCGTCCATTTCGAACTTTAAGATTTTGAATACCTTGATCAAAGTCCACGTAATCGTCTACTTTCAAGGGATAGTAGGTTTAATGAGCAGAATTTATCTTCGTACAGTTTGTTTCGGATTCCAGGAACTAGTTTAGTAGCCCAAGAGAGAGAGAGAGAGAGAGAGAGAGAGAGAGAGAGAGAGAGAGAGAGAGAGAGAGTAACAAGTAACAAGGAGTAACAAGGAAAGTAAGTACCCTAGGAGACCTTACGGTCCATTCAAAGAGGGTACCTTTAGGCTAGCAATCGAGCGGGCACAAGGCTGCTCAATTGTTTTGCGTCCCTAAACGTCCACTTTTCAAGACTTTGTCTAGTCTTGACTTGAACTGGTCAACAGATTCACTGTTGACAACTTCCACTGGAAGTGCGTTCCACTTACCGCAGATACTGTAGGTGAAGATTTTCCACACAGATTGCGGTTGTAACGCTTCAGTTGAAGTTTGAAGCCGTGATTGCGCGTTCTGTTCTCACTCAGTATGAAAATATCCCGGTAGTCAACATTGTCGAACCCTCGAAGTATTTTGAAGACCTCGATGAGCTGACCACGCAGTCTACGGGTTTCCAGCGAGAACAGATCTAACTCCCTTAGTCTATCCTCATAACTTTTATGTCGGATAGAGGGAATCAGTTTGGTTGCCCTAGCTTGTATGCGTTCCAATCTCGCGATGTCCTTTCGCAATGAAGGACTCCAAAATTGTACGGCATACTCCAGGTGCGGTCGGACAAGTGAGTTGTACAGGCACAGTACAATCTCCTGGTTCCGATAACCAAACTGGCGATTAATATAGCCTAGCATCCTTTGGGCTTTTTTCTCCGCCTCAATGCACTGTTTCGAGGACTTGAGGTCACTAGTGATAGTAACACCCAAGTCCTTCTCAGTGTCACTCGATTCAAGAGCAGTGCCCTTAAGGATACACTGAGATTGGGGGTTTCTGTGGCCGATATGCATCACTTTGCATTTCCCCACGTTAAAAGGCATTTGCCACGTGTCCGACCACTCCCCAATCTTTCCAAGATCTTCCTGCAGGCGGGCAGTATTTCCATCCTTTGCAACGTTCATAACAAGCTTGGTATCGTCGGCAAATTTGGAAATCTTCGCAACCATGTCACCGTCCATGTCGTTGACGTAGATGATGAATAGTAGTGGTCCTAGGACAGAACCTTGAGGCACCCCGCTAGTAACGGTCACCCACTCAGAAGACTGTCCATTTACCACCACCCGTTGCCGTCTGCCACTTAGCCAGTTCTTGATCCAGCCGGCTACTTTTCCGTCTATGCCAAGCACTCGCACTTTCCGGAGAAGGCGGCGGTGTGGTACCTTATCAAAGGCTTTCTGAAAGTCTAGGTAGACCACATCCACCGCCTTGTCCCGATCGTGTTCACTGAAAACGAAGTGGAAGAATTCTACAAGGTTCGTCAGGCATGACTGTTGCCTTCGGAAGCCGTGCTGTGAACTCCTCAGTAGCAGGTTTGACTCTAAATACGACGTCACTTTGTCCACCATGATGCTTTCCATGAGTTTACCGACTATCGAAGTCAGACTGATAGGTCGGTAGTTCGACGGTTGGTTACGGTCTCCTTTCTTGAAGATAGGAGTCACCTCCGCCTCACGCCAGTCTCTAGGAACGCATCCGGTCCGGATTGACATGTTAAAGATAGCGCACAGATGTCGTGATACTTCATCGCACACTTCCTTCAACACTTTAGGTAGAAACCCGTCCGGTCCAGGGGACTTATTCGTCTTTAGGTCAGCGATCTTTTTCTTTATTTCTCCTTCGGTGAAGTCCATTGCCTCCAGCTTTTCCCCCGAGTAGGAATCTGTCGGCTGGGGAATAAGACCACACTCTTCAGTAAACACTAAAGAGAAGTAGTCGTTGAGGAGGTTGGCATTTTCTGCATCTGAATGCTTTAATGTCCCCTCCTCATTCCTCAAACGGCCAATCGTTCGACGGATTGGTTTACGGCTGTTCACATATCCAAAAAACTCCTTGGGATTCTCTTTACAGAGTCTCGCCACTCGGAGTTCCTCAGACCGCTTAGCCGCCCTTATGCTGGACTTCACTCTTCTGGCTAGCCTCCGGTATTCGTCAAAGTCACCCGAGATCTTCGATTGCCGGTACACATTTCTCTTTTCCTTAAGCAGTTGCCCTATTTCTCGATTAAACCACTTTGGTTGAAAAGAAGACCGACGGGGGCATTTCAGAGGGATAAAACGCGATTGAAGACTCATGAATGTGGTTTTGAAACTGTTCCAAGAGTCTTCAACAGCATCGCACTCCTCTAGCCTCGCGTCAGTCAGTCCCGCGCGTAGACCTGCAAAGTCTGCTCTTCTCAAATCCAGTTTCCTTGATTTACTAGTTGCAGGCTCTGCCTTGGGGACTTTGACTACAAATCTAATTAGTCGGTGGTCACTGCCACCGAGCTCTTCGCCAACAGAGAGGTCCTCAACGATGTCATCCTCAGAGGTGAAAACCAAGTCGAGGATATTGTCTCCTCTCGTTGGCTCTCTCACCCATTGAGTGAGGAACTCGTTGTTCGTGAACTCCAGGAGTAGTGCGTTCTCGCCACAGGGTTCTCTGGTTTCCCAGTCAACTTGTGTGTTGAAATCACCCATGAAGATACACACTCTGTCTTTCACAAGTTCTCCTAGTAGCTGGTACAGATCTCTGTCCTTTTCAACGAGTTGGGCAGGAGGTCTATAAAGCACCAGGGTCCTGTATTTGGCAGGACCTATCTTTAGGTCAACACCTAGTAGTTCATGGTCGGATACGATGTTGCAATCCGTCGAGTTGAGAGTATCCTTGACATACAACATCACACCGCCACCCTCTCTGTCTGGCCTATCTTTCAAGAAGAGCTGGTAACCGGGAATCGTGAATTCACCTTCAAAATCACGGCTTGAGGTTTTTATCCACGACTCCGTTATGGCCACCATTTCCGGTTCTTCTGTTGCTACGAGGCCACGAAGTTCTAGAAACTTGTTTCTGATAGACCTCGCTTCAAACAGAAGAACTTTTAGGGAGTCCCCGACTGTAGGACTCCCTACGCTCTTCCGTTTCCCGCTTTCTTTCTCTGTGGCGGGATCACTCCACTCTTTGTGACTTCAGAAAAGGTCGTTCCTGGAGTAACACGGGTGTACTGGCGTACGTCCTCCTTTACTCGGGGTCTGACACTTCTTTGGGTCCGTTCCACAACATCCTGGATCATGTTTGCGAGTGCAGCTTTCCCTTTAAAGGAAAGATGCACTCCGTCCCTTTTGTACAGGTCATTTCTCCCGTAAAAGGTGCGGTAAGGGTCTACAAAAAAGACTCCTTCCGCCGTACATAGATCTCCCAGGCGTTGGTTTATGGAGACATTCCTCGCGTGAGCATTGCGGGATGGACCTCGTCTTGGGAGTATCCCGACCACGACACGTCTGCGGGTTTTTAGCCCACAGTCGTCAACTCCTCCCATAACCGTGGTCAGGATCTTCCCGCTGGCGCCTACATTGCCTCCTCGTAGGTAGAGGTCGTTGCCACTTGCCATGAGGGCAACTACTGAGTTCTCAGAGATGTGAGATTTCTCAGCCTCCACCCTTATTTCTCCGTTCCCCTTTCCTGGAAGGCAGCTTACCTTCACACTGGTGCGAAGGCGGGCCGCTAGCAAGGGTTGTAGATCCCGCGCTTGGGAGTCACCGATCACGATGACCCTCGCGCATTTAGGTTCAGAGGACAGAGGCTTCCTTTTCAGTATGGGCTCTTTCGATTCCTCTTTCTTCCCCACTTTTTTGGGTTTTTTCTTCTTTTTCTTCTTCGTTTTTTCTTCCGTTTCTACTTTCTCTTCTGTTTTTCCTTCCTTACTCTTCCTTTTCTTCTTTTTGACGCCCTGAGTAACCCCAGCAGCTGCTGGCTCTGGGACGTCGGATGGTTGGCCTATCTCTATCGACGCGGTGCATGAGGGCCCAACAGAGGAGCCATCCGCATCGTTGGGAGTTTCTTGTTGCTGTTGCTGTCCATTGGTGGCTTTAATCTCTGAAATGATGGCTTCGAGATGACGGATTTGAGTCACATGCTCAGACTCGAGGATTTTCACCTTTTCTTCCAGCCGTCGTGTTTTTTCCTCAGAAGATTTAAAAAGTTCCTTAAGCTTCTGAAGTTCTGCCCTAAGGACGCAGTCCGTGCAGATACTTCCAGGGTGGCATTTTGAGAAACACCCCTCCGGAAAATCTACGCACCACTTGTCCTTTTGGCATGTAGAGCAGGTATACTTTAACGCACCAGGTCCTTTCTTTCCAGTCATGCTGAACACTTTATAACTCTGAATACTTTGTGACCACTCAATAAAAAAGAAAGGGGGTGGTGAGTTCGCCCCGCGTGAGTCGCTCCCGCCTATCGATCAGAGAGGTTTCGGATCTTTCAGAAGGCACGCTCCTTGTGCTGCTGTTCGTCCGACCGAGTCGTCAAACCTCGGCGTGCCGTGGCTCCCAACCAAGCAGCACTGACGGTCCCCGAAGGGGCCATCGATTTCTCACTAGGTGAACAACGGAGCACACCCCATACTAAACTCCTACTAGTTCCCTTTACGACGGCCAAAATCTCGGAGCAGCGTTCAGTGGATATCCCGCCCCACCAAGAGACTCGACCCAAGGCTTTTTATTGGCCTGGCAACCAACATGGGAACAAAGGGCCGTCACCACGGACCAATGCTACCAGAGGCACCCGTCAACGGTCACTGGGAATGGTCAATAATTATGCGCCAGGAAAGGGGTTACCGGGGCACTACCCTCATCCCATTCATCGTGCCCCAACGCCTAAGACCCCTCAAGTCCTAGTCTCTCGCAACCAGTGAGCGTCGATTGGCGTTGTTTATAGAGGTTCCAAAGCCTCTCTTCTGACGCGTGAGGTAGCTGCCAGGTCCTTATATGTAGATAGATGAAAAAAGGGTAATAGTGACATGATAGGTATAGGGGTTGTTTTTTTGTTGTTTTTTTCTTTTTGTATAAGTAGAAGAAATAGGATTAATTTTTAAAAAAAGATGAAGGATAAAGTAGGATAAAAAAAAAAAGAAAAGACGAGAAAAGACGCACTTAGTCTGGAACCTAATTTTCGACCAAATCGACAAGGGAAACCCTGTCAGGGGTGCCAGAAGATAGGTACCCCCACCGACATAGCTCGAAAAGTCAAGGGTACGCACAAGCTCTCTTCCCGCGACAAGGGGGCGTCACCTCTCTCTACTTTCTTTATGAGAGAGAGAGAGAGAGAGAGAGAGAGAGAGAGAGAGAGAGAGAGAGAGAGAAAGTGTGTCACAAGGAGTCACAGGGAAAAGAAGTACCCTAGAAGACCTTACGGTCCATACGAGAGGGTACTTGTTACGAGTCAGGGACTCGTGAGCCTGTCAGCGAACCAGGACTTTATCCAGGCGCCTTTTGAACTGCTCCACAGAGTCGCTGTTCACGACTTCTTGCGGGAGCGCGTTCCACTCGTTGCAGATACTTTAACTGAAGAAGTTCCCGCATCTGTCCCGGTGATAACGCGGCAGCTCAATTTTGTAGCAGTGGTTTCTCGTTACGCCCTCGCTTAGTTGGAACATGTCCCCGTTGCCTACGTGGTCAATACCTCGGAGGATTTTGAAGACCTCGATTAATTGACCGCGCCGTCTTCGGGTTTCCAGTGAGAAGAGGTTTAGTTCTTCTAGGCGGGCTTCGTAACTTTTGTGCCTGATCGAGGGGATCAGTTTGGTCGCCCTGGCTTGTACTCGCTCCAGTTGGGCGATGTCCTTCCGAAGGGATGGACTCCAAAACTGGACTGCGTACTCCAGGTGAGGTCGGACCAGGGAATTAAAGAGAGTGAGAACGATTTCCCTGTTCCGATACCCAAACTGTCGCTTGATATACCCCAAGATTCTCTGGGCTTTCTTCTCCGCCTCGATGCACTGCTTGGAAAACTTGAGGTCGCTGGTGATCACGACTCCCAAGTCTTTTTCCATGTCTGTGCTCTCGAGCGCCGAGTTTTTGAGGCTGTAGACGGCTTGGGGATTTCTGTGGCCGATGTGCATCACCTTGCACTTTTCGACATTGAACGGCATTTGCCATTTGTCTGACCACTCCCCGAGTTTCCTCAAGTCGGCTTGGAGTCTCTCGACGTTTTCCGCGTCTGCCACGTTCATCCCTAGTTTGGTATCGTCGGCAAATTTGGAAATCCTTGCAGTTATGCCATCATCTATGTCGTTTACATAGATGATGAAGAGTAGGGAGCCCAGCACGGAGCCTTGGGGAACGCCGCTTGTTACCGGTAGCCAACCGGACGTTTGCCCGTTCACCACTACTCGCTGCCTTCGACTATGCAGCCAGTTTTCGATCCCGTCACCTACAGCTCCGGCGATGCCTAGCGCTCGAACCTTTTTCAGCAATCGGCGGTGGGGCACCTTGTCGAAGGCCTTCTTCAAGTCGAGGTAGATGACATCCACCGCCTTCTCCCGGTCGTGCTCGCTGAACACGAAGTGGAAGAATTCCAAAAGGTTCGTTAGGCATGACCTGTGCCGCCGGAACCCGTGTTGGGAATTCCTCAATAGGTGGTTGGACTCGACGTGCTGCGTTATTTCGTCAACCAGGATACTTTCCATCAATTTTCCTACTACCGACGTCAGGCTGATCGGCCGGTAGTTAGATGGCTCGCTCGCGTTACCCTTTTTGAATATGGGGGTGACTTCCGCGTCTCGCCAGTCCTTTGGCACGCATCCAGTCTCGAGCAATTTCCTGAAGATCGAGCAGAGATGTGGGGAGACCTCATCTCGCACTTCCTTCAGCACCCGTGGTAAGAAGCCATCGGGCCCTAGGCGACTTGTAGCGGTTCAAAGCGTCGATCTTTGAACGCACTGTCGTCTCTTCGAAGTGAAATCTCTCCAATTGCTCTGAGCCTTCGTACTTGTCGCGAGGCTCAGGAGTGGTGTTCTTCTCCTCAGTGAAAACTGACGAGAAGTACTTGTTGAGGATGGTCGCATTCGCTTCGTCACTGAGCTCTAGCTCACCATCCTCTTTCACCAAGGGACCGATCCGTCTACGTGTCGGCTTACGGCTGTTTACGTATCCGAAGAATTCCTTGGGGCTCTCTTTGCAGAGTCTCGCTACACGAACTTCTTTCGCGCGTTTCGCCACCCTTATCATGGACTTGACACTTCGGCATAGACTTCTGTAGTGCTCGAATTCTCCAGTGTTCTTCGCTTGGCGATAGGCGGTTTTCTCTTCCGTAGGGTTCTCCCGATTTCGGGGGTGAACCACTTGTGTTGAGTAGCTCCGACTCGGCCGCGTTCTGATGGAATGAATCGTGACTGCAGGGCCATGAATGAGTTTTTAAAATTCTTCCATGGTTGCTCGACGTTGTCACTATCTTCCACCTCTATCGCTGCCACGCCAGCACGAAGTCCCGCGAAATTTGCCTTTCTGAAGTTCAGCTTGGTTGCAGCACGAGCTACTGCTTCGCGAGCTGGGACTCGAATGCAGAACCTGATGAGGCGGTGGTCGCTGCCACCTAGCTCCTCATCTACACTAACTTCCTCAATGATGTCATCCTCGGATGTGAGAACTAGGTCGAGGATGTTTGCACCTCGTGTTGGTTCTCTCACCATTGAGTGAAGAATCCTTCATTTACGAAGTTAAGGAGCCGTATGTTGTCGATGCGGGTTTCTCTGGTTGCCCAGTCAACGTGAGTGTTGAAGTCCCCCATGACGATACTCACCGTGCCTTAAGTTAACTGATTCAGTTGATTATAGAGGTCCCTGTCTTGATCCTCCGTCGAGGATGGGGGTCTATAAACTGTAACAGTCCTGTACTTGGTGGTACCCAGCTCCAAGTCCACGCATAGGACTTCTTGGTGGGCGGTGGTGGTGCTGCTCGTTGCCGTGAATACACTTCTCACGTACACCACCACTCCGCCCCCCTCCTTCGCCAGCCGGTCTTTGTGGAAGATCTGGTAGCCCGGGATTGCGAATTCGCCTCAAAGTGACGAACAGAAGTTCGAATCCACGACTCCGTGATGGCCACCAGATCTGGTTCTTCTGTTGCTACGAGGGCCACTAATTCCAGAAACTTGTTCCGGATGGACCTCGCGTTGAACAGAAGAACCTTAAGGGAGTTCCCGGCTGGTGGTCTCCCTAAGTTCGACCGTTTTCCGGTCGAGAGAGAGAGAGAGAGAGAGAGAGAGAGAGAGAGAGAGAGAGAGAGAGAGAGAGAGAGAGAGAGAGAGAGAGAGAGAGAGAGAGAGAGAGAGAGAGAGAGAGAGAGAGAGAGAGAAATAGAGAGAGAGAGAGAGAGAGAGAGAGAGAGAGAGAGAGAGAGAGAGAGAGAGAGAGAGAGAGAGGAGAGAGAGAGAGAGAGAGAGAGAGAGAGAGAGAGAGAGAGAGAGAGAGAGAGAGAGAGAGAGTATTATGGAGTCACAAGGAAAGAAAGTACCCTAGAAGAACTTACGGTCCATTCAATGAGGGTACCTTGGGACTAGCAGTCGAGCGGGCACATCTCTGCTCAATTGCTTCACGTCCTTAAAAGGCCACTTTTCAAGACCCTGTCTAGTCTTGTCTTGAACTGATCAACAGAATTTATGTTGACAACCTCCATCGGAAGTGCGTTCCAGCTACCGCAGATACTGTACGTGAAAAATTTCCGATATGCATCCCTTTGCATTTGCTCACGTTGAAAGGCATTTGCCACGTATCCGACCACTCCCCAATCTTCCCAAGATCATCTTGCAGGTGGGCAGTATTTTCATCCTTTGCAACGCTCATACCAAGCTTGGTATCCTCGGCAAATTTAGGAATCTTTTCAACCATGTCACCATCCATGTTGTTGACCTAGATGATAAATAGTATTGGTCCCAGGACAGAAACTTAAGACACTTCGCTAGTAACGGGCACCCACTCAGAAGCCTGTCCATTCACCACCACCCACAGCCGTCTATCACTTAACCAGTTCTCTGTCCAGCCTGCTACTTTTCCGTCTATGCTCAGCGCTCTCACTTTTCGGAGAAGGCGGCGGTGTGGTACCTTATAAAAGGATTTCTGAAAGTCTAAGTAGACCACATCCACCGCCTTGTCCCGATCGTGCTCACTGAAGACGAAGTGAAAGAATTCCACAAGGTTCGTCAGGCATGACCGTTGCCTTTAGAAGCCGTGCTGGGAACTCCTCAGTAGCATGTTTGACTCTAAATGCGACGACATTTTGTCCACCATGATGCTTTCCATGAGTTTACCGACTATCGAAGTCAGACTGATAAGTCGGTAGTTCGACGGTTGGATACGGTATCCTTTCTTGAAGATAGGATTCACTTACGCTTCACGCCAATCTCTAGGAACGCATTCGGTCCGGATTGACATGTTGAAGATTGCGCTTAGGTGTCGTGACACTTGATCGCGCACTTATTTCAACACATTAGGTAGAAAAACATCCGGGCCAGGTTACTAATTCGCCATTAGGTCAGTGATCTTATTTTCCTCCAGCTTTGTCCCCGAGTAGGAATCCCTTGTCTGGCGAATGGGATCACACTCTTCAGTAAACAAAAGAGAAGTAGTCATTAAGGTGGTTAGCATTTTCTGCGTCTGAGTGGTTTAATGTCCCCTCGTCATTCCTCAAACGGCCAATTGTTCGACGGATTGGTTTACGGCTGTTTACATATCCAAAAAACTCCTTGGGATTCTTTTTAAAAAGTCTCGCCACTCAGAGTTCTTCAGACCGCTTAGCCGCCCTTATGCTGGACTTCACTCTTCTAGATAGCTTGCGGTGTTCGTCAAAGTCACCCGAGATCTTCGATTGCCAGTACACATTTTTCTTCTCCCAAAGCAGTTGGCCGATTTCTCAATTAAGCCACTTTGGTTGAACAGAAGACCGACGGGGGCATTTCAGAGGGATGAAACGCGATTGAAAACTCATGAATGTGGTTTTGAAACTGTTCCACGAGTCTTCAACAGCATCGCACACTACTAGCCTCGCGTTAGTCAGTCCAAAACGATGACCTGCAAAGTATGCTCTTCTCAAATCAAGTTTTATTGATTTACTTGTTGCAGGCTTTTGCCTTGGGGACTTTGAAAACCAAGTCAAGGATATTGTCTCCTCTCGTTGGCTCTCTTACCCATTGAGTCAGGAACTTGTTGTTCGTGAACTCCAGGAGTAGTGCGTTCTCGCCACATTGTTTTCTGGTTTCCCAGTCAACCTGGATATTGAAGTCATCCATTTTGATGCACATTCTGTCTTTTACAAGTTCGCCCGACAGCTGGTACAGACTCCTGTCCTATTCTAAGAGTTCGACAGGGGGTCTGTAAAGAACCAGGGTCCTGTATCTGACAGGACCTATCTCTAGGTCAACACCTAGCAGTTCATGGTTGGATACGATTTTGCATTCCGTCGAGTTGAGAGTATTTTTGGCATTCAACATCACACCGCCACCCCCTCTGTCTGGCAAATCTTTCAGGATAGCTGGTAACCGGTAATCGTGAAATTACGTTCAAAATTACAACTCAAGGTTTTTACCCACAACTCTGTTATGGCTACCATTTCATGTTCTTCCGTCACTACGGGGCCACAAAGTTTAAGAAATCTTTTTCTGATCGACCTCGCATTAAACAGAAAAACTTTCAGAGAATCCTCAAATGTAGGACTCCCTACACTCTTCCGTTTCGCGGCTTATTTGTTGGCGAGAGGCACCCCTCTTTGCGAACTCTGAGAAGGTCGTTCCAGGAGTGACATGGGCGTACTGGCGTACGCCCGTCCTCACTCAGGGCCAGAAACTCATTTGCGTCCTCTCTACGACATCCTGGATCATGTCCGACAGAAAAGCCTTTCCGCTTTCCTTTAAAGGCAAGATGTACCTCATCCCTTTGTTAGATGATTAATTCTCCAATAAAAGGTGCGTTGCGGGTCCACTAGAAAGACCCCTTCTGCCGTACACAAATCTGCCAGGGGCCCGTTCAAAGAGACGTTTATCAAGTGAGCGGTCCGTTTTTGAACTTTCCTCGGGAGCATCCCGACTACAACAAGGATGCGGATTTTCAACCCACAGTCGTCCACGGCGCTCATGGCCGTGTGGAAGATTTTATCCGTAGGGCCTACCCTACATCTTCTTAGGTATAGGTCATTACCAATGACCATCAGAGCAACGACTGTGATTTCTCCGGATCTACTCTGATGTGGTGGTTAACCCCATCCTGGCAGGCAGCTTATCTTCACACTAGTGCGAAGGCGGGCCGCTAGCAAGGGCTGCAAACCCTGTGCTTGAAAATTGCAAATAAGGGTGACCCTTGCACATTTGTATCCAGACGACTTAGTCTTCCCTTTCGGAAGCGACTTGCCGCTTTCCTTTTTTATCTCTGCATTTTTCTTTTTCTTTTTCTTCTTCTTCTTTTTCTTGTCTTCCTTTGTTTTCTCTTCTTCTATTTCTTTTTTCTCTTCTTCTGCTTCTACTTTCTCGTCCTCTGTTTCCACTTTATTTTCTTCTCTTTCTACTTTCTCTTCTTCTCTTTCTACTTTATCTTCTTCTCTTTCTACTCTCTCTTCTTTCTTTTATTCTTTTTGGCTCGTTGAGCCAATCCTGCAACAGAAGAATCCTGCTCTTGGACGTCGGAAGCCTTCTCTCTTGAGCATCTGCACCTCTCTGTTTTTAAGAGTATGCTCTCACCCAAGCCCTTCTCTATTTTGTAGAAGTCACAGACACTAACGGCATCTGTGAGCTCCTTGCAACTCCCGCCCCCGAAGTCTTCACTCCATCTGTAA
Organism: Ceratothoa steindachneri; assembly: GCA_963969495.1. Classification (NCBI taxonomy): domain Eukaryota; kingdom Metazoa; phylum Arthropoda; class Malacostraca; order Isopoda; family Cymothoidae; genus Ceratothoa; species Ceratothoa steindachneri. The sequence goes on from OZ018321.1 coordinate 204,185,481, forward strand.
ACTTTGCATATTTTGCAGGTTAACTTGCGGAACGGAGGACCATTCTTCTTCGCCATCTTAAAAACTATAGGACCATACGCATTAAAAAAGGGGTTTTCTGTGTGATTTTCTCTCGCACTAATCACATCCGCCTATTTCCAGGAGGTTTGTGATCGTTTAGCGAACAGAAACCCTTTGACCAACCATACCAACCCTAAGGTCTCCCCTAGGCCAGGCGTCTCCAATCATGCCGCAGCTCCCAACTGAGCGCACGAGAGCTCTAGTGAACT